>VZTL01026949.1:101712-132017 GCA_013400535.1 Scopus umbretta | reverse complement strand
CCCCCCCCCCCCCCGATTTTTTTAGGTGTTGAAGCATCTTCTACTGAGCAAGGGGGAGCTTTGTCACTGAGAATAGTGTATAAAAAATATGTATGTGTCAGGGGATGCCTTTTCTCATCTTGCATCTTTCAGAAGTTAGACTTGCTAAATTAGACCCCAAGTAGTCAACACAGCAAGCAAGGCACAATAATGCCCTGCTGGAATTATCTTGAGGATTGTGGGAAGCTGCTGCCTTACACCTGTGATGCATCTGTGATATTTTAGCTGTGTGTTTTAACACTCTGTGACTTCTGACCTGGGCAGGGCCACCCAGTGATGCCTCATATTTTCCAGAAACAGTGTAGCTTGATTTCAGGCATGGCTCAGTGTTTTTTAATGCAGAAGGAATTATATTTACTCAAAAAAGAAGTTTTGTACATGTTACTTACGTTCTGCAAGTGGGTCAGCGATTATTTTGCTATTGGCTGAAGGATGGGATGAAGACAAGGTTTTTAAGGAAAGGGGAAGTCTCTTATTGGAACATGAGATTTAAGTGGATAAAAACACATAATCTTTCAGGCACCCACACTCTTCTTCTAGTTCAAAATAGGAGCCACAAACTTCTAGTGGAGTTGGCTAGAACAGGTTAAACATGGATTTATTGTTGGTTTAGTATTAACCTCTGCCAGGGAAAGGAAGACTTTGGGAATCTAGAATTCTTAACTGGACAGGAAAAGGAACATTTGATACTCCATTTCTTATGTCTTATACATCTAATTAACTGAGGTGCTTTAATCCATGTGTTAGTCTTTCATTTTTTACTTTTACAGTGCAGCAGATGCACTTCTGAAACAGCTTAGAACTAATGTACTTCTGGATAACAGCTGGTAAAGTGGCCAGAGATTGACCTGATAGCTGCACATCAGAGAATTGAAGCTTAGATGAAGGCTTTCTACTCAGTTTAAGGATGCGCTACCGTGCATGTCTATATTTAAAAACTTACCAAAGGGAATTTTTCAGTTTTTGTGAACTCTTTTATTGGAAACTTGATCCTTCTATCAACTGTATAATGTATCTGTATTGATGCTGTACTCTGTCTACTTGGATTGACAGTGCTACTGCTTTTTATTGAAATATTCTCATCCAGATAGTGGGGGGACATAATAATCCTTCCCCTTTCAGGTAGATCTGCGCTGAACTCGGAGGCACTGGTTTGCCCTGGGTCGCCTGGGAGAGTGCTTTCCAGTCAGCCTTCGCTACTTTAGACATTAAAAGGATAAAAGTTCCCAGTGAAAGCACCGTAGTGCAGGATTTAGGAAGCCTCCGCTTCCTTCTGGTGAGTGCAAAGTACGCTGGAGTGAGTGCTAAGTACGCTCCAGCGAGTGCAATGACCCTTGCAGATTGAGAAGGGCTTTAGATTAGGCTAAGAGACTTGCAGAAACCATTTTAAAGAATCACTTTTTTGAAGGGTGTTGTGGTTTAACCCCAGCCGGCAACTCAGCCCCGTGCAGCCGCTCCCTCGCTCCCTCCCCCCCAGTGGGACGGGGGAGAGAATCCGAAGGGGAAAAGTGAGGAAACTCGTGGGCTGAGATAAAGGCAGGTTAATAGGGAACAAGTTTAATAGGCACAAGCCAAGCAAAACAAGGGACTCGCTCCCTGCTTCCCCTGGGCAGGCGGGTGCTCAGCCGTCCCCAGGAAAGCGGGGCTCCATCACGCGCAACGGTGACAGGCGAAGACAGACGCCGTGGCTCCGAACATCATCGCTCCTTCCTCCTCCTTCCCCCAGCTCCCTATGCCGCGCGTGACGCCGCATGGCACGGACCGTCCCTGGGGTCGGTCGGGGTCAGCTGTCCCGGCCCTGTCCCCCCCCAACTTCTCGTGCCCCCAGCCTGCTCGCCGGCGGGGTGAGCAGCAGCGAAGGCCTTGGCTCAGCAGCAGTGAAAACACCCCTGTGTTACCCACCCTGTTTCCAGCAGAAACCCAAAACACAGCCCCCTACTAGCTACCGCGAAGAAAATGAGCTCTATCCCAGCATAGAGGGTTTGTCCAATATTGAGTGCTTTTGTCCATCTGATGTGTGTTTTCTCTTTTTAATGACAGAATTCTAGAGGCACTATGTTCAAAGGCAAACAAGTAACTTTTAGTGTATGGTATCCTTTCTTGTGACTTCCCCCCCCCCCGCCCCCCTCCGGTTTTTGTGGTGCAAAATTGGTTTTTCTTTCCGTGGTTTATACTTAAGGATACAGAAAGTATGTTGACCCTACTGCACCAAGCAGTCTAGGGATGTAGTAGTTAATTTGATGAGTTGCTGGATGAAGAATAAGTTATTACATCTGTTTAAGTTTATATTGGTACATTGTGAAAATTTAGTATTCTATGTAAACATAACTATGGCCATAATTCTGGGGATATAAGATAGGTGCTTAGATTGCTCCAGATATATAATTGAAAATGTGTGTTAGTAGAAGTCACCTTTTGATAAACTACGATTATACTGTATATCTGCATTAGTGATGCATTTTCAAGAGTGGTTTAAGGGTTTGTAATAACAGAACAGGCAATAGAGAAATTAGGGAACACAGGGTCAGGACTGTCTCCTTATATTTACTGAACACTTAACCCAACAGTGAACCCAAAGTCTGTGGCAATAATTAATAAGTGTACTTTTTTTTTTTTCTCTCTTCTAGGTCACTAGCAAGTGTAGGAAAAGAACTGAAAGATAACTTTTTGCGGCCCCTGGCAGAAAGAGAGGAAGGCAATTGTACTGGAAGAATGTCTGTGAGTATCTGTGATCACAATCTTCTTAGCAGCTTAAAAATGAATAGGAAAATGAGGTATTTTACAGGAAAACTTCAGGTGGAGCATGTGAAGAAGATTATTTGACTTAGGAGAAATTCCTTATGTCCCAGATATTTGTTTATGTTAACTTTTTTTTTAAATAAGCAAAGCATATGAAAAAACTGCCCAGAAGTCTACAAAAGGTAGGTGATGAGCCAAAGGTTACAAAAGGAAAAATGTCTCGTGAAGTGTCTTCTGATTTCATAAGAATTTGTAGACTCTTGCCTGGCAAAATTGATTCCCATGTGTGCTTTAAATTGAGAAAGATGCAGCCTGATGGTTGGAAGAATCTCTTTGAAAGCCATTAACATTGGTGCTATTGGAGTTGCCCTGCGGAGTTTTGGTGGGGTGCTTGATATGTTGTTGGGCCTAACACAGGAAAGCGTTAGGAATAAGGCTGTGTGCCTCCTGACTCCGCCAGCTCTTACGCGCTAGGAAAGCTGTCTGTCTGCTGTGCTTGCTGGTGCTTTGCAAGACCAGGATAATGCTGGCAGAGGTGCCTTGGGAATCTCTCCTGCTTTGTCTGTCACTCCCCCTCATTCATGTAGGTATGCTCGGGGACAGTGTTGCTGAGGTTTAAATTGCCACTCGTAAACATAGCTAGATCAATATTCTTCAATTCAAGGGGAGGATGGCCCTATAGTATTTACCTTTTAATAGCTTTAGTTTTGCCCAAAGACGAGTTTATGCTGGCATGCTGTACAAGGAGGGAAGTCTTGCGTTTCATGGGTTAAGCTAATTCTGCTTCCATTCAAACATCATAACACAACTGAAGATGAGCCCAGAATGGTCAACCTGGTCTTACTGCTGTTTTAGATAGAATAGTGCTGTTGCTTGCCTTGTACAGGGTAGCAGGAGCCTGGATTTCTCTCTGTTAGAGTGCCTCTTAATGTTGTTAAAGAAAACTAATAAAAGTGACGGCAAAGGCAGCACTGGGCATTTGGGAAGTCAAAAGTGATTGTGATTTTATTTCTGGGTTCTGCTTGCTTAGGAAGTTGATCAGACATACACTAATGATTTTTTTTTTCTTTGTGGTTTTTTTTTTCCCCAACTCTTCTAATTGAAGTAAAAGCATAACTTGTTTCCCTTCCCTAATTCTAGGGTCAATATTTATTATTTTATAGCTAGCTAATTAATCTCTAGAATTTGCAGGGGAAATGTTGCCTGAAGTGTGGTTCCACAATGTATGCGGAACAATGCTGTGATGGTTTAGCCTTGAAAATGGAAGCACTCTGAATTATTCCACGTGTTTAGTGTTGTGTTTTTTTTTTTTTTTTTTTTTCTTAAAAAAACCCAAACCCACCCAACAACAAGAACAAAAAAAACCCCAATTGCTAATTGTAGCGTGGTACTCTTGTAGTTCCCTTTCTGGCTGTATCTTTCAGAGCATCCTATAAAGGAAATGTAATTTCTTAATTTTGCAGGTGGGGGCACTACCGAGTTAGGCAGAACCCTTTCAGTGCAGGCAAGGGCTGTCAGTTTATGCTAACAGGTATTTCTGGCTTTATGTAAAGGCAGCAGGGCTGAGGCCTCCCTACAGAGTGATTCCAGTCCCTTCACTGTGCTGCATGGATCTGGGGGTGGGAAGTGAAACCTGCTTTTCTGTTACCATAGAGGGCCTAAGGAGGGCACTGGAAAGAGTCGAGGTCAATCTTGGGCTTTTCAGTCTTGTGGGACACAGTGCAGTAGTGTTCACTGAGCACCTGAAATGGGATCCGGTGCGGGCTGGGGACTCCTGGAAGCTTCTGCTAGAGATTCCCCTCCTTGAGTGAAACTCAACCGTGAGAAATCTGAGTGGAAAAAGGTAGAATAGGTTCATACACTTAAAATGACTTTTTTTTTTTTTTTTTTTAAACTCCTTGAGTTTACTAAACCAAAAGAGGTTTGGGGGGATTTTTTTGTTGGTTTCCTCTTTCTGATGCTCTGAGGTGTGTCTTTATACGTTGGAGCTAGCTTGATTCTACTCTTGTGCTGTGTATTGTTACGCTGCTGTGGTGGAGGATATCAAAACAAGCTGGTGGGAGCCACCAGAGCTGTGTTACACAGAGCTTGGATTCAGAAAGCACTAGTAAGGTTTTAGTGCTCTGCTTGGCAACTTATGTGTCAGGCTCTGAAAAAAGAAGGTAGGTAAATTATGGGCTAGCCTTTAAAATTAAAATAAAATAAAATAAAAAAAGAAGTGTCTCATCAAAATGAAGGCAGCTGGTCTCAGTTCCCAAGCTCCCAGGCCTCCTGCAGTGATACAATTTCTAGGCCCCCAAAACAGCCTCTGGTTATGTATCAGAAGTTTTTGGAACAGTGAGTATTATTTCAAGCTATTCAGTACATACCTAGATATAATGAAGTATATCAAGCGTGCAATTTTAGCTTCAACTCTGACTCTACTGCAGTTTGCTGGTTTACAGGAGACCCCATAATGTTTTTCTAATACACTTCAATGTGGGAAAGCATTTCAAATAGTGATTCAGAACATAAACCTGTTGGCTGCAATCATAAATGCACACAAAAGATGTTTTTGTTTTTTACTATTGTGTACCTAATGAACCACAGAGAGAGGGTATCGCCTTATGAAATCATGTTTGGGTTTTTTTTCCATCTTGACAGTGCCACCTGTGTTATTACTAGGGCTACAGACAATTCTGTATGTTTTTAGGGGTTGCATTTGGGCTCTAAGATCATGTATGCTGGTTGCTGAGAAGAGCAGCCTCCCCAAAGAAAACACTGCCTATTTGGAAAGCTAAAACTGCTGTCAAGCAGTGCTTACATTGCAGGATCCTGTCTGTGCTTACTGAGACACTTGCACGGTTTCTGTGCTTCTCTGTTCAGTATGTGATATCTAGAACCTGCTCCTCCTTTTGAGATGAAGGCAGTGCAAGCCATGGGGACTTGCTTCCAATTCACACAAGTTGGACTAATAAAAATGAGAGGGACAGCAGGGAGTCATGACGAGACTTCCCGTCCTCCTCTGAATGGCACTATGTGGCAATAGCAAAGTGGGTGTTTCTGAGCCCATAAGCAAGTGAATTAATTTGTTGGGATTCCTTACAGAAGGCTGGTCAACGTAAGACTAACTTTCCTCAGTCCATCCAGATAAGACTGTATAAGTCTTTGTGGTCTAACGCAAAAGTCACTGCATATGTGTGACAGCATTGTCAGGATGAGATTCTCTGCCGTGGTGGTCCTCGGCACAAAAGGAGTTAATGCTGCTTGTTGGGGTTACCTGCTTTAGAGCCACACTTCTGGGTTACTGCAGAAATGAGAGACGAAAAAGGTAAAGATCTAAAAAACTTGTCAGAAGTTGAATGAGCATTATCTTGACAAAGCTTTTTGTAATACTTAATTTGCCCTAGCATTATCCACAGCAAGGCTCAGCCATTTATGTAAGGCTTAGCAGCACTACTTCTGCATGTCACAGTGGCGGGGATACTACATCTGGGAGACGCAGTGAACAGTGTCGGTGCTCTCACCTGGTGGTGCTGGCGGGAACTCTGCTGCTTTGTCTGGAGCCTTAGAAATCAACCTCTGCCAGAAGATGATTTTCTCTTTGTCTTTTCTGGCTACGCAGCCAGCCTATCCTATTTGTACAAAAAACCCGACAACCACAACAAGAAGAAAAACCCCAACCTCCCCCCCCAAACAAACAAACAAACAAAAAAACAAACAAACAAACAAACAAAACCCACACAAAAAACAACTAATCAACACCAAGAAGCACAAAACCAGAACAAAGCCATTCAAACAAAAATGAACAAAAAACCCTAGCTCAACAAAACCAAAACACAACAAAAAAGCAGGGTAAAATGTCTCCTCCTTTTCTCACACAGAGTAGGGCGAGGAGGATTAAAAAAAATCCAGTCTGGAAAACTGCGCTTTAGTGTGCCTGGAAGAAAAAAATCTCTCACGGTTGTGCTTGGTGTCTGTGTAGCTCGATTAGCTGAAGTTCCTATTTCCTCTGTGTTTTCTATTGGCTTTTGGAGATCATCCTTCTGTCAAGTTCATCTGGGAGGTTAATTCTCTGAAACGAGCCTGTCACGACAGAATTGTTGTGTGTATTTGCTTATTAACCAGTTACATTCAAAAACTTGATCCAGAAAAGTTTATGTGAGAAATAGGATGTATGAGGTAGAAGGTAGTTTTAAAAAATGAGCAGGGACTGCAAGGTAAGGTAACAACAGGCTGCTGATGGGTTTTGGCAGTACTGGTGAATTCTCTATGTTCTCATAAATGAGAATTTTCCTAAAATCCAATGCAAGTCTTATGATCAGATGAACTCGGCAGGCAGACAGGTCTTGACTTCTTTACACAGGTGTATGTTTACCCTATCTAGCCCTCGCCTATACTCTGGAATGCATTAAATATTTCTTGTTTATTCAAGGTGATAAAGGGCTCTGTGGATATCATAGTTTGTATTTACAAGAGCCTTAGGAAATTATGCAATACTTGGGAACTCCTTTTTGTGTGCCAGAGCAAGTCTCTCAGTTACTATGTGAATGCTGTGAATTTTGGGAGAGG
Source organism: Scopus umbretta (assembly GCA_013400535.1). Taxonomy (NCBI): domain Eukaryota; kingdom Metazoa; phylum Chordata; class Aves; order Pelecaniformes; family Scopidae; genus Scopus; species Scopus umbretta. The sequence goes on along the minus strand of VZTL01026949.1, from coordinate 124,688 downwards.
CTTGGGCTGATGGGGCAGAGAAGATGACTACAGCTACACTGATGTATCTGAAGACATATGTACCCCGTAAGCTTGGATTTGAATTTTATGCTGATCGTAATAAGTTATTATCATGTTCTTGTGGGCGTCAGTGCCAGCATCAGAAGTGTTTAGGCACTTCAAATAATTAGGTGGAATCTGTTGATGGAAATTAGGGACATGAGCAAGCTAAGGATTTATGCTTCCCACCCCCTGTACCACTCATGGGGGTGGGTGGGGAAAGGTTTTCACAAAAAAACCCAACCCAAACCAAAAAAAACAAAAAGAAAACCCTCCAAAACTACAACAAACCCCCCAAAACAAAAAAAAACAAACAGAAATCCGCAAAAAAAAAAAACCACACCAAACTCAACCAAACAAACACAGAAAAAAAAAGCACAAAAACAAAACAAAAAAAACCCCACCACACCAACAGAAAACATGATGTTCCTGGTTTTTGTTGTGAGAGAGCTACAACCAGGAGATCAGATGAAATTCATGCCTAGTAGAATAGAATTTGTTTGGTTTTTTTTCTGCACTGAGTATTGTCTGTGAAAGCAGTTAGATGGCTGGGCCTTTTTGGCTTTGAAATATGTTTTATGGAAGCTGTATAGAAGCCCTGGTTACAGCTTGTTCACTTAGAGCCATTCAAAACAACCACTGTAGCTGACTCAGAAAAACTTGTGAATTCGGCACTTTCTAATATACCTGTTTCCCGTGTTGAAAACTCAATGAATCGTTAGATTGTGTTGTATATGACCAACAATATCGTGCTGATGCGATCTTTTTTCCCTTTACTGTTTCCTAACATCTATGAAGGGTTCCCTCTCAAGAAACAACAGAGGGTATTATAGAAACGTTTATTTGCCTTTTAACTCAACCCAGGTTTGTCTGTTTAAAAAATTGCAATGGAAATTGCATGAGTCACACAGGTAATCATAACTTAATTTCAAACAAATTACTTTTGCCCTTGAAATACAAAATTCAAAAATTCAAAAATCAAATTCCATGTCATTGGGAAGTGTGTAGTATGAAAGAAACAAATCTGTACATGGATATAATTATTTTTATTTCATTTCTTGAAGGCTAAGTATGCATGTCTCCCCAATTAAAAGGGGGTAGGCATGTGTGGAAGTCACGTTACTTGTTGAGACTTTTTGTGCAGATGACAAGTGGAGCCTTTTTTTCCTTCTGTTTTATCTCGAGAAATCATAGCTGTGGTTGTATGCTACTGTTTACGGACTATATGCTGATGCACCTTTGGCAACAGGTGTAATGGAGTATGAAAGCACTTGGAATGCCTGGAAATGGGGCCGCTGCATCCAGAGTCCTCTGAACCTCAAAGCCAGCTGTTAGGGAGCTGGCTGTACACTTCTGATTTAGTTTTATTTCTATTATTTCACTTGTAGGATCATGAAGTATTGGCAACAGAAAGGGATTCCTTCTCTGGAAGTTGTAGGTGCTGTATCATGGAAAAATCATGCTAGTTTAATTGTAGTGTGTGGATTGTAGATTATTTTAAGCACCAAAAAAAATGCGTGATTGATATAGTGTGTATTTTCCATCGGAAGGCTGCCAAACTGATACTCCATGTAGAAAAGCATGTGGAAGAAGAAGAGAAATACAGAGCATCATTTATTTCTTCGTTCTTTTCTGTGATTTATCAGAAGTGAAGCAAAAGTTAGGTGAGCTGAGTACGTTTTACATAATACCCCAATTGTACCGCTTTAGTGCCATAACAGCTGTGAATAACTGCAAATTACTTGTGCCGTGGCAAGTGGTTGTTTCAGATCAGCTGACAGCAAGGCACGTGGCGTATTGTTTGCACGGTTTTAGCTGTCATTGGAAGACCTCAAGGTTCCCTTAGAATTCCGATCAAAATGCATAATTTGATTAATTGTTGCTAATTCAAGACTAATTAAGCTCCCTTTAAAGACTTTGTAGTTGTTTTATTGGTCTCGGCAGGCATCTTGGGTTAATATAAAGACAGCTCGAGAGGGACTGACGGGCGATTGCATACACGTATGTGGGGCTGTGTCTACGTTAGCATTTGAGTTGGGATGAGGCGAGCGATTTTGAAACAGTTGTCTTGGTGGGCCCCGCTTGCCACATGTTGGTCTTGCATCGCAGAGCAATCTTGGAGTGGACTTACTGGCTTTAATTGGAAAAAAAACTCTAGAGACATTAAATAAGAAGCTGGGCTCCAGGGGCACTCTCCTCTTACACATAGACAGTTTGTGGGATCCCAGTAGCACGACTGTGATGTAAAGATCGCAAAATGCATATGTTGTGGGGACATGGGGGCTCTGGCTCCAAGCATTTCTTTCCTCAAGTCCTGTTCTTCGTGTTGCACAATTGTCGAGTGCAAATGTAGCCTGAGGAGGTCTCTGGAATAGGACCTAGATGAGTGCCACATTTTTGCTTTTTAGTAGGTCTCTTAAACACAGCGAACCCAATAAAGAATAGTAATCTTACTGGGGAAATAGTTGGCATTACAAATGAGATTATAAACTTATAATATATATGTAACATATATCTATATATAAATATATAGGTTTATAATATAATCTATATAGAATGTATAGATTTAGAATATATAGATTATAGAAACAAATACATGTTGCAGTTCAGCTTGGCCTATTTCTGGCAGTAGGGTGTGTTTAATGCTAGCACGAGAAATGGTGAACTTTCATTGTGGCCTATCAGCCTCAAGAAATAAAATTCTCAGTAGGCAGAGAACTCCTTGAGGTGGGTGATGCTTTGCTGAATCATCAAAGGGCACGACTAAAAGGCGGACAAACAGGCAATCACAGACTATAAATTAAACCAAACCAACTGTTTTGTTTTACTAAAGTAGCCATAGTTGGCCAATTCCGAAGACGTGATTCTCAACATCAGGGAACTTCCATGAATATAATTTAAGAACTCTTGTAAGAAATATTTCTAAAGCCGTTCTTTTGTTTTCCAAGAATGTCAGTTGTGTGCATAAGCTGTTGGTGGGGAGGACTTTGTTGTGTGTTCATTCACATTCTTGTTAAATTGTGGATTAAAAAAGGAGGGATAAGAATGCAAATATAAATACTTTAGCTCGAAAATATACATTTTTAGAGACTGCACATGCTCTGATGTTAAATCACCAACTAAAATACACACGGGGAAAAAAAAGAGCTAAATGTCTTTCCTACTAACGTAAGAACTCTGATTATTTTTCCGTTTTGAAGTTCCATGCTCTCGTGGGACTTGCAGTCTAAGTGATCGAAAGGGATATTAATGAATTTTGGGACAGGGCCTTCTTTCTAGCAAAGATGTCAGGAATGGGAGGGTTCAGGTTGCCTTACAGGAGTTTGTTGTTAGACATTCTCTAGGCATGTGGAAAATAAGCCCACGCCTGTCGTGGACAGTGCTGGCTGTCTCCAGATGAGAAGTGGCTCTCCATAGTTTCCCCTGTCCATGGGAAAGACAGCGGAGCTGCCATCTTGCCCTTTCTGGGAAAAGCAGCAGAGCTTGGAGGTAGCAGCTTCCTGAGGGAGGCCTTAGGGTCTTGACCGCATCCCTTGGGCTCTTTCATTTATATTCCCTGGAGTTTATTTTGTTGCCTGAAAGCTCAAGTGGCTGTTCGGTGATTCAGCTATGTGATTCGCACTCCGTGGGGATGCCCAGTTTTACGCGTACTTGGGGGTTGGAGGGATTTTGGTGAGTGTGACGGCTATGGAGTGCAAGTCCTGATTGGACAGCAGAACAACTCTAACCTCTTCCTGCAGCAAGGAATGGCAGTGTGGCTGCCGCAGGATGAACCACTGCAGTTTTCTGTCTCAAGTACTTGAATGTTCCTCAAGTGGCTACTCTATCTTGGTTTTAAAGTTAACTTTCTTGGTCTCTGACATGGACTTGCTCACAAATTTGTTTCTCTAACCTGAATTTGCTTTCTGGTGTAGCCCTTTGGTTATAAAGTATTCTGGGGAAAAAAAAAAAAAAAGCTATGTTGAAAGTCAGAAAATACTAGTTTGAAATAATAATAAGAATGTGTGTTTGTTTTCTGGGATATTTTTCTGTAGGATCCTTGTACAAAGCGGAGAACATGTACTAGCTGGCTGCTCACCATATCTGTCTATGTAGTATGTTGTCTTCTTGGAAATGGAGGTTGAAGTCATGTCCCTGCAGAAGTCAGTGGATATTTTGGCACCATTGAGCTCAATGGAGCCAGAACCCCATCTCCTTGTATGTGTACTACTAAGTTACAGTCTTCCCTGAGACAGCATTATTTTATGGCAAAAAAAATTCTTCCATGTGAATAAGGATCTTGAGTTCCATATTGATCTTCGTATTTCTCTGCTGCTGTCAGCTGGGTTCCTCCTGTATTGAACTGGAAGCTGAATTTGGTCTTTAGTTTGTTTTATGGTCTCAGCAGCAGCTTTTTGCAGGTGTAAATGTAAGCCCAGTGGGTGCTACAGAAGTTAAAACCAGTTATACGTGAGAACCCAGTTGGACGTTGGTACATGTAACTCTGGAGATAGTTCTCTACTGCTCCTGGGCACGCACGATAGGAACCTTTGTGAATGCCTTTGTGAAACACGTTGTCAGTTCTCAGTACTTGAGTAACAAAATGTGATTTAACGAGAAAACCTATTTTCTTAAATAGTGTGCACATGTTTTAAGAGCCTTTCAGTGTTTGTTCTCAGGCATCATATTTCAGGTTGCATGTGGTTTATAATGTTAGCTTAAAACAAACAAGCAGTGTGGTAAAAAGATTTCTGGGTCAGCTCGGTGAAATATGATGGTACTGATAGAAAAACGGTGATATGTTCAAAACCAATTTATTTTTTTTCTTTTTTGGTCACTGACTTGTAAAAAGTATTACGCCCACACGTTTTTATTGGTATTTTCAGCTCTTGAACCTTTACAATAGGAGTATTTCTCTTTTCCTAGCTATAGAAAACAAAACCCAACCATCTGGCTGCCTAATGTTACCAAACACAGTGACTTTCACGTTATGAATTATTACCTCTAAAGGAAGCAATGGAGAAAGGCGGAAAGAGCTGATGCATGAAAGCTCTTAGTGGAAATGAATGAAATAAACAGCTATTCTGTCAACAGATCATTTCATTTGCTCAAATTAACTAATGGTCTGATGAGTGAGACTTGGTGAAAACCAGCTGTAAGAAATGACATTCAAAGAGTTTCTGAAAGAAGCATAATAAGGCAGCTGGAAAGAGAACTAAGCGGCTTTAAAGCAGTTCTATATGTTATGCAGTATTCCTAAATATTTCCCTCCGTAGCGTTTGAGTGATGTTCTAGGCCGCACTTGCCTGTTAATGTGAACAACTTTATAGCTGTACTTTGTACATGCTTGTGGACTATTGGATGCGACTGAGAAGAGAGTTCGTTACGAGGGTGAATTGTCGCTTTTCGACAAGGCGATTCACTCTGAGTGAATGTTTACTGAGCTCCACCTGGTACTATGACATTAAATTAACAAGTCTTCAGATGGTCATACAGATTCTTGTCAAGTACCCGGTGACCTCCTAATTAAAGCCATTACAGAACTAGTCAATACAGCATATGCTTTCATTATGATACATACTTTTTGATTTGTAGAGAGATAAAAGACCCTCTCGCGTGCATAAAGTATGCCTACGGGTCATTTCTTGTAGACCTAGAAAACAATTGAGGTCTACCACGTGCATCAGTTGAAACCTTCCATGAATGACAAAGACAACATACATTGGTTGTATCTCGCAGGAACTTCAAATGTGGTGACGCTGCAATATGTGGGAGGTGTTCTATTTCATGTGGAAATAGCACTGCTGCAGTTGAAATAGAGTATGTTGAAAGTTATGTGCTGCACTTACTCGAGAACTCACTTGGAATATGAGCGTGCTATGTTACACAGTAGCTGACCTTCCTACCTGGCCAACGTCTCGGTACAGAGAGGATTACTGGCAGAGCGTATTCCGGTGTGGCAGAGCTGCTTTTCTAGGAGATTTGCTAACTCTGGAGCTTTTGCAGCCCCAGAATAACTTGTAAGGAGTGTTTTCTAGCTAGCTGGCTATTTTTGAAGAGCTTTAGACTATCATTGTGCCTGTTTGGTTCTACTGCTCTTTTCTTTGAAGGAGGCTCTTGCCCCTGGGACTGCTCTGAGGGTTGACTCACAAGATCAGGGAATGTGCATTAGGACAAAAGCCAGTTGTAGTGGGGCAGTGGCGTGCACCATCTTTGAGGGAGCGAAAGTGTAGGTACATGTTTATTGAAATCGACATTCTCTGTGTGTTTTTCTTGAAACTGAAAACTCGTATTAAGGCAGGCAGTCCAGAAAATTATCTCCAGCAGGCAGGATGCTATTGCTTCAAAAAGAAATTATTTCCTTCTAGTAATTTGGGAGAGTACCAAAAGTATCTCTCAGTATGAGTAAAGAAGCAAGGCGAGAGAGAGATTAGCATTTGTGGGTATCTTAGAAGTTTATTTTGATCCATGTTTGTTTTCAGGCAACATTGGTGTTGCTTGTAGATAAATAGTGCTATACTGGCATGTTAGACGTAAGCATTGCAGAAGTGGTTAAGTTACAAGTTTCATTCCAGTTGCTTGAAACTTACTTAAACTGCAGTTCTTGCTAGAAAGCAGAGCCTGTTTATTAACTGCTATGTCAGTTTTGAACAGCTCCCCTGGAGAAAAACAAAAGGCGGGAGGAGGGCGGGGGGCGTGGGAAGAGTATACTTTTCACATCTCCAATCTGGTGTCTTTATCTGGGAAACAACTTTCACTGTGAGCAACAAAAGCGTAGAACTACATAGTGTAATGAGCTGTCTGGGAGAGAACTACGAGAAACGTAACCATTTACAGATCAACTTCTAAAGGAAGCTTAGGGAAATTTCAACAAATAACACTTGTAAATGTCTGTTTATTTGTACTTAAAATAGCATTGCAGAACCGAAACAGAAGCCCTTTTTACTAGGTATTGCGTGCTTAGGAGAGAGCATAAGGACTTTTGACCAGCATCCTCTAAGTAAGGAGAAGGGATGCGTTTCTCCCTTGAAGAGACAGGGAAAACTATTTCGTGTCGCGCCATAAGCACTTTGCAGCAGTGTTGGGAATGAACTTCTCTTCAGACTTGTTGATCATGGATTGACTGTGTTTCTGCAGCGCTCAAATAATGGCTCAACAGCATGTGAGAAACTCTACCCTACTTTGCTTTCACAAAGCCTGTAGGCTGTTTCTTAAATAGATGTAGCCCTTTCATGATTAATTTGTTTATTATTGTCTATTTTTATGATGTTCAGTCAGCATTATTGTTGTAATGACCTTTTTCAGTTTGGCCGTCCTGGATCATAAACTGCAATGCATACAAACGCTTGAGTCAGATCCACCTTACTGAAATATTTCTGTGCGTACACATTGATGTATGTACTCAAACAGCTACGCAAGTGTCCCACGTGCCAAATAAAACAATAGAAGAGAAAACTAATTGTTAACCTGAAATACACTAAAATACCAAAGGTAAAACAGTCCTCCTCCCTCCTCTTTGGCTTACAAAAAAAGTCAAAGGAGAGAACCAGGTGGCAGACCTTTTCTGGATAATGTATGATGGCGTTTAATGAATATCAACATGTGTGCTCATAAATGTTCGTGCACGTACTGGGCCTTGCATCCAGTCACTGTGGAAAGGGCTATACCAGAAACACTACTGTCGGTGACCTTGGTTTAGTCTTTTACATCTTTGTATTTTTTTAAACAAAAATTGTCTTTTAGTGCTTCTGGTAACAATTACATTCTTAAAATTAGGGGTTAGCTGTTCTTTTCTATTCTATAATCGTCTGAGCAAGGAGAGAACTGGCTGTTAACTCATATTCTGCAACATGATAATGGGCTTTCTCCAGAAGGTTGAAAAAACAAACTGGAAGCCGACGGCCACAAATGTCTCCGGCAAAGGCTCTTGCTGTGATAATCGACAGCAGTGAGGTGCTATCTGTGATATAAATTTACAGCAGTAGATGATCAAATCAACAACTGCAGTCAAAGAATATAATCTAAACCGATGGAGATAATTCTTTTGTTACTCAGGAATAGAAAAAAATAGTAGTGTGTGTTCCATAGGTCACAGAGGTTTTACTGTTTCAGTAGAGCTCTAAGGAGTACTTCTTGCTTATATCCTGTGTCCAGGGAGTGTGAGCCTGATGCTGTGAACATTTTGTCTTGCCTCGAGAAAGCTGTCTTCCCTCTGCCACCCCCACCCCCTCCGCAGTCAGTCCCTGGGTGCTCGGCGTGATGGTCGTGAGATGCTCCAGCTCTTGCGCTGACAGGGAAGGACAAATGCATGGTCTGTGTTGGGCAGCCTCTCTGCTTTCCCTCTCCCGCTTTTGGACGTTACTGATACGCTGGTTCTTCCTCCCTCCAGGTTCCCACCTTGGTCCTTTTCTCCCTTCCTTTTGCCAACCCAGGCTGCCTTCAGTTCCAGAGTGGAAACCTGCCCGTGTACCTTAGATTTCTGGGCATTGACTTTGCTGTGAGGTACCTGTGTAATATCTGTCATGGCAAGGCCCTGGCATGAGCTGGCTGTCATTACTATACTAACTATAGTTCATAACATGTAAAAGTCCATGTTCATGGACAGCTGAATTTTGGCACTATATAAGTTTGTCATGAAACTGTCACTGACCACAGTGGAATCTGGGTTACCCTTCTTCGCATCAGGCGAACTATAAAGAATTGTTCAGTAGTACTTAATGCTGCTGATGTGAGAGGGGCACGCTACTGCTGTTGAATTCTCTGGACATTCCCCTGGTAGTGTTTATAAATGCCCTAACGTGTTCTAGGAGCCATCCGGAGGCAGATGAAAATAATTTTGATGAGGTCCTGTCAGAGCATGTTGTAAATCAGTATAAGTCTTTAGCCAAATGGAAAACCGCGTGAACCACATGACTCGGCTCCCCTGAGACCGCGAATGTTATTTCTGTCTGATTTTTTTTCCATCTCCATTCGTCAGTTTGAGGCTTTCATCTCCTTTTTAGGCAACGGCCTTTTAAGCAGGGATGAAATTACACCTGTCAGTAATGCATGTTCTTGTTACTCCATCTTTCTGTCATATTTACAAAAGGAATTACATGCAGCTATGTCCTGCCATACAAACCAGCCAACACTCTCGCTTTCTTCTGAGCTAAGTTCAGTATCTTTTTTTTTTTCTTTTTTTTTTTGGTACCCATGGTAAAAATGAGAGATGTCACTTATATTGGAAGACCACGCAGGAGTGATGCGCGCATGCCTGTGTAATTAGATGCGCAGTAATATTTAATACCTCTGCCACTGCTGGAACGATAAAAGACTAAATTTTGCATCTGACATGCTGTCGGGTGTGATTTTAGGCACAAGCAAGGCTACGCCGTTCCTGTCAGTCCCAGACTTCCTCTTGTTTTCTGCCTCTGTAAAACTCCTAAAAGTGTTCTCCTTTTAGAGAGTGTGGGATAGAAACACTTAGATGATTAGTCCTTCCCCCCCCGCCCCCTGCCGTGTATTGCACCGATTGCCTAGGAGCACTCCTGCCAAGGATCTGGCTTCGTTCTTAATGCAGGCTGGGAATGTTTACAGCTTTTTTGCTGGATGACTTGAGAGACGATAGTTGTTGCACTCTACTGAATTTTTAACATGCATCTATTTAGTAGAAAAGGTTATATTTCTTCTGAAGCATTCGTATCTCTGACAGATTTCCATGTATTACTTCTCTGTGGTTTAAGGCGTGAACAACATTTGAATTGAAGACTGATAGTTTGGCCTGCTAAGATAGATGTTTTCAGTAATGGAATTATTTTTAGTCTGAGAAATACAAGCTAAGTCTATAGAATGATAGGATAGTTTGGGTTGGAGGGTACCTTTAAGGGTCATCTAGTCCAAGCCCCTGGAGTGAGCTGGGACATCTTCCGTGGCATTTCTTAAAATCTTTCTGAACTACTCTTTGTTCCTGTGTATGATAACAAGATAGAGAAATTCTAGCGCTTGAGGTGAGAGTTGTTAATTCCCTCCAGATGCAGTTTTCAAGAATGACGAATCGCACCTCTTTGCGGTACTAAACGTGCTTCTGGACTGGATGTGTGTGTTGTCTGCGTGGTCATGTAGCAGAACTACATCCTCGGCAATAGCTGTTGCGTTCTGCTGCTGTTCAGCTGTGTGCTAGGTGGGGTCTGTCTCCTGCTCCCAAGTCACGATGGAGAAGCCGTAGAAAACACTAGGAGGAAGAGTCACTTTTTTTTGACTGTAGTCTCTGTGTCATGCTGTTTGTTCAGATTTGTTTCAGCTTGAGCTGAAACATATGCGGATTTTGTTTCACAAAGGACATGTAGGTACCCGCAAAGTAAATCATAGCTTTCCAACAGGAGTCAGCAGGTGTTATGCCGACTTGTTAGGTAGTGCACTGAAATTGAGATGGATTCCTGAGGACTTGAGGATGCATGGAAAATGGGGCCACGCTTTCTGTATATGAGGACATAACACAAAACCCAGAAAAATTTAAGCTCCCAAAGCATTAGAGGAATTAATTTTAAAAGTCTAATAGGTAACACATCAGGGACTGCAAATTGGACTAAGCAGGAGACCTCAGGTGTTGCAAGAAGAAATCCACCACAACAAAGGCTAATTGACATGACTCCAATGAAAATAATGAGTCCAGTGAAAATTGGACTCTGTCTTGTTTCACTCAACTGTAATACCAGCTGAGAATTTGCCCCTTAGCATCGTTGGTCGTCCTCTTAGGTCTACTCGGGTAGCCTTGTGGTGCCAGTGACCTCGCGCAAACAGGTGCACCTGAGCAGCTCCTGTTTTGTTAACACAGAGAACAAAGTTAATGCTTTACCAGGTGCAGCTCACACCTGCGCTGGCAGTCGGGAAGACGGTCAAGGTTCAGAAGGGAGCAGCGGGAGGGCGGCAGCCCGAGGGCTGGGCTCTGGCCAGGAGCCCTGCAGGGCCTGCTTTGGGCCAGCTCCTTGCACCCCCTCTCTGGCACCTGCCAGAGCACAGGCGTCTGGGACTTCAGAGCCTCGCTTAGCCCCGCTGTAAGTCTGAAACGTAAGACTGGGCAGAACCGGGACTGATCAAGCCCCTGTTGCTGGCAAGGTGCAACGCGTCTCATATGGCACCGATGCATCTCGAGTACTTGCCCTATTCCGAAATGTTTGCTTTAAGCAACTGAGCTGCCAAGGCAGAAAGGAGAACACGGGAAACCTGATGTAAATTGACAGGTGTCTGTAGACTTACCTGTCAGATGTCCCAGTGTATCACTGTTTAACAGGGTCATGTTATATTGCTTTTAAGTTGGTTCCCAAACCAGGCGTGCATGAGGAGAGTTTAACGAAATCTGCAGACTTCACAAATACCTTTTCTAATCGCCATTTCGGGCAGGTACCGGAAATGTGTATTTATAAGGTGTTTTCTGAAAGAATATGTAGCATTCATGCTTAGAATGGAAGTAAATGTCAGCTGCGGTGTGGTTGTTGCACGTGGAAAGCAAACCAGGTGGGAGATTGAGCATAGGCATGTCTAAATTTAAAAGGAAATGGGTAGCCACTAGCTCTGAAGTAAAGCAAAAGCCTGAGTTCCGAATCATTGCTTCAGTTATGTAGGAATGTTATTTGTTCCGTTCTCCATAAATTAGTACTCCTGATAACTTATGTTACTGAACCTGATAATGTACTTGTAACAGTCTCTTTTAATAAACACTTCTGTATGCGGTTAACCTAAAGAGAGCAACGTCAGTAGAGCGTTTTCAGTACTCTTTTCAGTTGACTAGCAAAACAAAGCAGAAAAAAAACGGAAAGGTACCTTGTCAAAATACTAATTCCCCCATGAAAACTGCAGAGAAGCTGCAGTGCAAACCTAGGAAAGAACACATAAATAGACATAATGTTTTTAGCTCAAGGTCCGTGCTGGTGTCAGTCAGGTCTGCAGTTGTGCACGCCTGAAGGACTGGCTGACAGGATTTTAGTTGTGTGTATAATCACAGTTTTGTGGGTTCGTTGCACCTTTTTAATTATTTTAACCGAGTGCTCATAGTAGCTGGCTTGTAAGGACTGCAGAGGACTCTTGCTTCCCTATGTGTGAAGCCTGTGTTGGGAGAATATGTAGTCCATGTGACATAATAACTGGACACTGATTTTCATAGGAAAGAGAATGGAAACAACAGTTAATGGAATATGTATGTGAATATGCGTTAGTCTGTGATGTCGTGTTGATATCCCACACGCTGAAGTAGGTTTACAGTGAAGCAGGGATCTAAAGAGAAAAAACTGAAAAGCTGGGAAAGAAGTGTTAAATAAAGCATAGAAATTGCGAAGCCGTAGGTGCTGGGGGATGCGTAAAAGCTCATTGTAATATTTATGCAGACAAGCTCACTGTGCAGGTCTGGGAGCTGGGCAGTGCTATCGTCCCAAGCAAACCATCGTTTATCAGCCTTTTCTGTCAGAGCAAGGCATAGTCTTGATGCCCTTTCCGTCGGGATTGAGCGAAGGAACACGCTGAAAGATAGAAGGCCCCTGCTTCATAAACGGCAGAATCTCGTTCTTCTCCCCCCTCCTTGATTTCCCCTTCCCCTTTTGATGTTACATCTGGGTAGGGCTCAGGACTCAGTCTCCTCATAAGGGGGTATAAAGCTGTGTTAAAAATGATTTGTGGTGAAGAGACTGTCGCGTTCTCAGAAAGCACTTCAGGGATGCTTTTTTCCATGTGTCTCATCTCACCCTCTCTTTATTTGCCTGCCGAGTGTGGAAGTTGTTTGGGATAAGGAGTGCCTCTTGCTCTGCTCATACATGCACGAAACCAAGTTCCTCGTGGAAGACTGGGGATGCTCTACAAATCGAAATGCTTAGCACTTAGCTACATTTTCCTATTGCCAGCACAACTCCCTGAGAAAAGGGCAGCGGCAGATAAACAGTTCCAAGTTTTACATTCACCAATGGTCTTGGCAACTTTCAGGAGTCTTGCTTCTTGCCATATTATTTTAATGGGTCTCATTTCCTCCTGTGTTACGCTTCTCCATGATGGCTCTGACTTGCCTCAACAGTCATCGGTCTTGTGGTTTCTAGGCTAGTGCCTACTTTGTTTTTTGCTTCTCACTTTCTTCATTTGTCTCTTAGCTATGTCTTTAGCGTTTCAGTATGCTTCAAGAGGCTGCTTTTCTTTCTGCAAGCTCATCTATTTTCCTTCAAAGAATAAAGTCATAGTAGTGCTGTGCGTAACACCTGTTCTCAAATGGTGTGTTAAAAGACTTGGCTTTTACCAATGTTAGGACTGTAACTTGTGGCTTCTGCTTACTTCTGTGCAGAACAAGGCCATTGAATCTGTCTGTAATTAGGTTACAGGAGGGGTTTTTGAATTTTGCTAGAAGAACTTAAGTAGCTTGTGCATGTCTCGGCTAAATTGCAGTAATGTGAATTATTGTTCAGACTAATTACAGAGAAAAGATGAAAAAGGAAATTGAGATAAAACTTGTCTTTGTTGTGCTTCTCTGCTGCAGCTGAAAGGGGAAGCGTCATGCTGTTGGTAACAGAGCAAGTCAAATTCTGGTCGCTGAAGAGATTTTTTTTTTTTTTTTTTGGCTACGCAGCCTTTCATGTGGTCGGTATTTGTTGCATCGAACCCCAAGACGCTTTCTCAGTATCGGTGGTGGTAGAAAGAACGAGCTGAATAAAAGCTGAGCTTTTTCTGAAGATTTCTATTGTTTATAAATCTTATCTCTCTCTCATGTTTTTCCTGCCTGCTTTTTCTCCCATCTCCTTTGTTTCCTTTGTAAATATTTAAGGCTTTTTTGTAACTGCTGAAGCCAGGAGCATCCATCATGTCTGCTGTCGCTTTGCCAGTGAGTTCGTGCTGAGTCAGCGCACCTGCAGGCGCCTCCAATCCACCAAGGAGGCTCGCTGAGGGTGCTGTTTCTGGCAGGCCAGCTTGGAGCGCCTTGACTGGGCGTCAGATGCAGATGCAAATGCAACAATTACAGAGCTAAAAAGCAAGAACTAGTTCTCTTGAATCGTTTAGTAGGAAGCTAAACACCGTGTCAGCAGGCTCAGGAAGTGTGACTTGGAATAAGGACACGCTAGTCGTGACCTGCCTTATGTTGGCTTGCTCTTGGCTGCATTTTTGTGTCTTTTAAGGGTTGTCTTAAAATCTGCTCTTTGCACAGAAGTGGGTTCCATAGGTCGGAGACAACAAGCATGAGTGCCTCCTCTGAATTTATGTAACCGATAGATCCACTGATTTCAGGTTGTTTGCCAAAAGCAAGCTCAAGAAAATGCTCAGGCTTTCTGTTGCCTGGTCTACACAACTCCACTCCTGTTTAAAATCATTGATCGAGTATGAGATAGCTGTTGTCAGCAAGAGCTAATAAAGTGATGACTCTGAAGTACCTAAGAATTATGTGTAGTAGAGGGAGATTTTTCAAGAGCTGTCCAAACATCTCCTGCACAATGTGCGGAATACATTGGCAGGTAGGGGCAAACGCAGTTCAAGCAGAGCACGCAAAATTTCAGATCACTGTAGGGCAAACCACATTTCTTCAAGTCTTTCCAGCAGAGAGGCACCGTGTTCAGTTGCTGTACATCAGCCACAAGTTTTTACCTTGTGTTTTTGCTTTGTGTTGGATCTCTAGTCTCAAGTGCAAGAAGCCGATCCATGGGTTGCATTTACAGTATTTGTTTTCCTATATTAGCCAATGTGTCAGAATGCAACAGGTGAAAGTTACATTAAGAAAGTGTTGTACAATCCTTTCATGTTTTCTCATGAGAGTTTGCTCTTCAAAAAAAGCGGTGATGCTGAGTGCTGGTTTGCAAACTTAATCTTATTTAATACTACTAATAAAAATCTTCAGAAAGGTCTGGTTTGTTTTTATGACTGCACATCGTGTTTAGGCGAAATAAAATGAAGTTGTTATGGCTTTTTGACCAGTAGCTGTTGCATAAGCTTTTTGTATTGGCAGAAGAAGGTAAAATGTAAGGTAATATTTAAACCTTTGTAAAATAAACCTTATAACTCAAAGAAGTAGGGGTAGGTTTACTGAGACCACTAGTGTATGAAAAAAAAAAACAAAACCCAAAACATTTCCGGCTTCATCAGGATGATGAGCTGTCTTCTATTGCACGGAATAACAGCAGGAAAAAAACTTCCTCTTTCTTTGATTTAACTCTGAGGGAAATTGGTGGGTTGTTTTGTTTTTGTTTTTTTTTTTTTTTTTTCCCCCTTGCATTTTACCCTCAGAACCTATCCATTAATTGCAGGGCCAGTGAAGCTTGCTTTTTATGGAAAATATCTACGAACAAAGGAGAAAGGATGAAAGCTTAGGACACCGACAGTATACTGGCAATTCTATAAATAGTAACATTTATCTAAACAAGCTGAATGTCTCTGGCTTCCTCTGAGCAAAGCTTTTGCACGTTTAACTTTAAGCACGATTTGGCGTGGCACCTAGGAGCATGCTTGATGATAAGCACACACAGGTCTTTGTATGCAGCCGGCTCTGCATGTGTGCTTAAAGATAGACACGTGCGTAAGCGTCACACCGATTTGTAGGCAGGTGATGCATGTTATGAAAGTTACCCGGTCCCGTTCTCTGGCTGCCGGTGCTCTTTATCTCCAAGAATATTCCTGCTGTCCCGTTGAACAAAGCTAACCCAGAAAGCGGTACGATGATGACTCGCTGCCTTCTAGTTCCTGACAGCTGAAACGTCATAAATGGGAAAGGGAATGGAGCATGAAAAGTGTTCTGCTCCATTTACTGATAGTTACTTAAATGGAAAGGCAATGGATTTGTCCTAGTCGGACAAAATCAAGTCCGGGGTGGGTTCCTGCCTATTTGGTGGGATTGGCATTGGGATTTATAGTAAGCACGGTTCTTAGCGAGGATTATGTACTGTAGGTAACATCTCATATGTACTAGCTGCTGTTCTCTGGTCCCTTCAGTTGATCCAAGTTGGTTTCATGTAATTTCTCCCTTTTCTTCTGTAGTCTCAAGTATAGTCTGGAGAGAAATGGAAACATTTTATCTTTCTGTGTCATTAGCTGTTTCCTAGTCTTCCTTTAAAAGATGAGATCTGTCTCCCTTTTTCAATGAGGTGGTTTGTTGTTTTTTTTTTTGTTTGTTTTTGGTTTTGTTTGTTGGGTTTTTTAGTTTTTGTTCATTGTTTTTTATGGGATGTCATCAATTTATACTTTTTCTGATTAACTTGCTATTCCTGAAGATTGATGCTGAGGACGTAACAAATGAACAATACCACAGGCTTTTTGAGTTTAATATTTGGGGAGATATAATCAAGCATATTGATTCTTTCCTTCCTGCATTTCCTTTCTCTGTAATTAAAAGCAAGTTTCTGCATGTGAAATAGTTCTGTGTGTTCCTTAGAACAATCACTTATTCAAACCCCGAATGCTAAGTAAACTAAAGAGGGAATTGATTGTAACAAAGAACAAAGATTTTCTTTTGGCTGATGTTAATACTTTCCTTAGTAAATAGGAAATTGTTCTTCCATCAGTTACAGACGCGTAGGCCCAGGTTTGGGCCTAGCGCACGAACTCGTCCGGAGGAGTGAAGTTTTAAGATAACTTGCGTGGGCCATTCAGTTTAAATGTAGCATGTGCAATAAGAATGTGGGATGCGGCTTCATCCTGCATCTCCTGCCTCTTCTAGAGGGCCAGACTCTTGCCTGGGCTTCCCGAGCCGGTGTGTCAGCGCGTGCTGCATGGCCCCGTGCACGGGGAAGAGCAGTTGCAGGAGAAAGGACATACTAGGTTGGGCGGTGGTGTGGATAAAGAGGACGTGGTTTCTGCAGGATAGTTGGATGTTAGCACAAGTCAGTTGAGAGAAATCGGATCGGTCTGTAGTTGAGGGAGAAGACAGGTAGATGTAGCAGGACAAAGTTATGTTTGTGTGAGATATGCAGCAGAAGGGTAAAGCTTTTGAAGATTTGCAGGTCGTTTCTTTTCTGATGAGGGAGTTTGGCTTCTTTTCTAGGTTGCATCTGTGATGAAGCCTCTCTTCTGAGTTATGAGTGAGAGTTTTGGTATCGACGCAGTTGTGGTGCCACAGGTTCTGTACAGCATTGAGAGATGTCAAAATAGATCGATTGTAAGAGAGAAAAAAAATCGGTATTACATAAATAACAATGTGTGAAAGCAGTGTCATGTGCTCCAAGATAGAAATACCACAGCAGACCTCAGGAGAATAAAATAAAAATAAAAATGGACTGTTACCTGCTTTTTCTTTCATCTAATCAAACTGGAAATGTTAAAAAGTCTTTGTCAGCAGTTGGTAATAGATACAGTGTAATGTACAGTAACAAGCAGAACTGATAGACAAGCATTTGCTTTCCTCGGCCTTGGAAAGCAATGGTTGTCAATGCCTCTCCATTTCCCTGACGCACCGCACAATGGCTGTGTGTGTACCTCTGCTTTGTAGACCCAGAATGTTCAGCGTTGAGCAGACCTTGCTATGCAGAGGCAATAACCTGGTCAGTCATGCAGCTGAAAGATCAAGTTTAAAGGAAAAATTAAGAAGAATTCCCAGCGCTATTGTGTTTCAGCCTCATGTGAAAACTTCCCCTGCCCAACCATTTACCCTTAATGTGAGCACCAAAGGCAGGAGGGGAGGCTGACATGCACTTTCTTAAATATTGTAAGGTAGCTTTGCAAATGGGCAGAGTGTGGGTTTCCCTTTCAGGTGACCTGAAACTAATGTCACGTAATTAAAGACCTGATTCTTCATCCCCCTGCCCATTTCCTTTTCAAAGGCTCATCCTAAACCTGAGGTCCATTGTGAACTTGTGTTTTATCTTCAGTTCTCATTGCTACAAGGTGCAACGATGTCATTGCAAAATAGGTTTCATAGAGCATCATGGGCACTGCTGTTTTTTCTTGAGATGCATTTTTTCACCTTTTCCCTTTCCAAAATTTGCATTTTTATTCCTAAAGGCATGAAGGAAAGCTTCACTTTGGGTCTGATCTGTATTTTTGGGGGAGATGGGAGTTTTGTAACTGACGTCCGTGGGAGAAGTCCCTCTGCGAAGGAGGCTTTACAGTGCTAGACCTAAATGCAATGCATGTACTATCTTTGTCACCCTGAGTTTTGCACTGCAGTGGAGCCTTGTCTGCATCAACAGCCAGCCTTTCTGAGCTGTGCCACCCAGTAGATGTAACTGTGGCACGCAGGCAGAGGCTGGAGGGCAGGGACTTCCCTCGCCGTGGCGTGCTGGGAGCTTGCAGTGGTTCCTTCCGTGCCTCACAGGAACTTGCAAATGTTCTTGGTTTTGCTGCCGGCTGGAACGGAGCATGAAGGCTTTTCTTGGTCCAGTGCCGGGATAGAGGATTTAGTTGTAATGTCTCGGGTGAAACAAGGGGATGTAGTAGCAGCTTCTACATCTTGATTCAGGTGCCCTTAAAGTTAATTCAGTCAACTGGAGTATTTTTCTTGATTTTAATGCTTCCTTAGAATGTATTTGAGCCATCATGTTGAAATCAGGTTCTTGGAGTTCTGGTTTTGAGGTGAAGGTGGGATTACCTAAGTCGCACTAGAGGTGCCCTGGGCCTTAGAACACATCCAATGTATTGGGAGGAGGAACACAAGCATCTTTACATCTGGGCATTGCTCTACTATCCGTAAAGTTCTTGAGCAGAAACAGCCGGATTCTGAGCAGACAACTTTTTCAGAAGAGCTTTTATGAGTAACGTTACCCAAAAAGTGACATCAGAGCAGAGAATAGACTTGAGGTTTCAAGGAAGATACTGTTTTATGGGTAGTAGCAAGAAATTTTTCCAACCCCAGAGACCTGCACAGAGAAGCTTTTTGAAGTAGAAAGTAAAGACATGTCAAGAAAAGAAAGAGGAAAGAAAAGAAAAAACAAAACGAGGGGGGGTGTGTGACCAAAAAAAAAACCAAACAAAAAAACAAAACCAAAAAAACCCCAAAAACCCCTAGCACAGGCAATGGCAGGAAAGACTTTGGGAGTATTTGCCTGTATTTCATAATTCCTGAAGGGTATGGGAAGCTGCCAGGATTTTTGGAGATTCAGTTGATTAGGTTGCTCTTGCATGATAGTAGCATTGCACACTCGCTGGACCTTATGCATATGAAAAACAGAGAGGGAGGCAAAGTACCCTTTCAGCAGAGTTGTGCACAAAGGGGTAGGCCTGAGAAGGGATTGTAAATTGATAAGCAAGAGAGGCGCGGAAGGGGAAGGGCACTGAAAAGCAATCATTATCTTTGGTCTTAGGTGGTCTGAGTTTCTCTGCTGCAGCCTTGTCTAACATATTTTGGCAAGTGGAGCTGCAATCGCATGCTTTTGAAAAAATCGCGTCGTCAGTCTGGCTGCCTCCCAGTTGACAAGACAGAGATAGGGTATTTCCCGTTGCAAAGGGAAATGTACTGAAAACTGTTAAGCCTTCACATGCAAAGTGTAACGGGTACAACGCAGCGGAAACAGATGAAGAGCATGTGCGCTGGGTAGAAATTACTACATTCAGATCTTTCGGGTCTTTCTTCTGAGACGTGGTGATATTAATTCTAATAAAAAATTGCAAATTAAAAGGGAATGTGAAGTCCATACTTGTCTCTGGGAAGCAGAAGTCTTTCACGCGTCTCCTCTTTTATTCTGTCTTGGCTTGAATGGCAGCAGACACCCTCCTGTGTGCAGGCAAGTTTGTCTTCTTTTTGGACAGTTGCCTTCCAGCGGAGCCTGCTGAGGCTTAGACTTTTTCCCTTGTACGTTGTCAGAGCTGAATCCCTTCTGCCCTCTTCTCTCTTTCCCCACAGTTGGCTCTGGGCAGTGCCGTGTAGCACACCAGGCTGTCTCTGAGCAAGGTGGCATGCCTGGAGCGGCTCGGTGTGCTGCTACGTCGGGCAGAGCTGCAAGGGCTGATGCTGAGAGCAGAGGGCATGATGGTGCCGATGACCCACTGGGGTGAGAAGCCCAGTTGGAAGGTCATGCGAACCGGGGAGTGTTTGGCTTTTCACCGAAGGATACAGATTTCCTAACAGTGTCACGCGGGTTTGAGGAGTTCCTGCTATTAGAAAGAGAAAAGATACCCGAATTATCAACAGTGTAAACAACAATTATAGAAGTCTCATCTTCTGTTTTGTGGGAACTATGCATTGATTCGAAGCACATGGGAACAGCAGACAGAAAGGCTGCATTGAAATATTATGAGTTGAAAACTAAAGAACGGATAGCTGCATTAAAAATAGGATGTCTAGGAAGAGAAGGATCCCTAGGAAAGATGAGAGGGCCAAACAGTTGAAGTTTCTAGGTTAAAACCAGACAGGCTATCAGTTAGAGGTAAAATTGCCTCTGGAAATAGACATGTGGTGTGGTAGTAATGGAGCTGTGACAAGAGGGGGCAGGAACGCTCCACAGTGTTCAAGGTTGCGTTGGGGTTCGCTTAATGCAGGGGAGCAGAAAAGCATCAGCCAGAGAGAAGGGGAAACAATTTGCTGCGTGAAAAACAGCGTTACAGGACTTGCGCTGACATCGACTTGGGATATTTGTATAGCAAATGTGATTCAAATGTATTCTGTTCTTTCCATCAGGCTTGTAACAACCTTAAGCGTCCCAGCCTTTTGTAACTGCATCCTTCTGTGACTTGGAGACTGGAGATAAATTAAGTTTTTCACAAGTTCAGAACTGTGTGTTTTTAGTATATTCTCTGCTCTTCTATGGGTTATGGAAGAGCTGCTAGCATCAGTAGTGGCTGATGTATTAAAAACAAACAAACAAAAAAACCCCCACAACCAACCACTTTTTTTCCAAAGATTGTCTGGTATCCTCTGACAGTATTGCATGTTATATTTTGAGTAGTCACTTGATCCTGTCAGAGTGATCTTGTAGCTTAGTCTACTTATTAAAAACAAGAAAGGGGTGGGGGGGAATATAGAATTTAACAAGTGATGACACGGTATTCTAGTCTGCTGTCATGTGTCATTGAATGTATTTGCATTAAGATAATTTTTTTCCTACAAATTAATAGTACAGGTTTTCCCAGGCTTTAAGAGTATATTCGTATGAAGTTTGCATAACTGAGTGGAATTAATGGAATGGAAAACATCATAGTAACGAAATAGCAGGCCACAGTATTATTTCCGCTTGCATTTTATATATGTGTCACTGTATTGAGTGTGACCTAATAGGTATTGGCAGTGCAGTATTCTCACTGAAGTTTTTAGGAATGCTTCGTAGTGATTGTTTACGTGCAATTAAAATGCACCCAAAACTCTTCTGTTTTCTCCTACTCCTGTGCTGTTTACGTATGTTTGAGAGCTACACTTTTTCCCAGCCATGCGAACTTGCTGCCTATGTCCAGATTAATCCGGAGGAGCAGAATTTCTGGTGCGTTTGCAGGCTATGTTGAGCTATACCTACCTCCAGGGTGCCATGGACAGCTTCTCTTGGGTGTCTTTTGGCGTATTAGCCTCATAGGCTTGCTCCAGCGTGCAAGATCTGCAGGGGTTGTCCCTGCAATGCATCTGAGCTCACCCTGGCCTCAAGACTCATTCATACTTTTGAGTGAAAGGCTTGCTTTCTTTAGACTTCGTGAAGAAGTATTTTTAAAGAAGGAGAGGATGAAGCAGTATTTCCTATCATAGAAACATTAAGGTTGGAAAAGACCATTAAGATCATCCAGTCCAAGTGTTGAATAAAACTGAGTTTATTAATATTTTGAATAATGTGAAGAAAATAAGACCCTTAGTTGGTGTGACTCCCGCAGAGTCCTGTTAGCTTACAGGTGAGCAGCTGCACTGCCATGTATATAGGGTTCACCATTGCTAAGGCAATTGCTTTGCCTCTGCAGTGGGAAGGTACTTCTGGCTCAGGTATGTCTGCTTTGGGTCAGACAGTAATTACATACGTGCCGGTAATCTGGCCACGGTGATAATGAGGTCACCTTCAGTCCTTGCCTCTCTTCTGCTTGGTTAAGGCATTTGGGTTTTGTGGGCCAGCCGGGAGAAAATGACATGGCAGCCTGGGTGGTAAGTCTCTGATATGACACATGCTAATAATCAGTGTCTTTATTGTTTCATGGATACAATACATTGGAAAATAGTTGATTTTTAATGGCAGTTGAGTGCATAACTTCATTCTGGAAGTTCAGAAGCTCTCTTACTCCTTAAAAAGTAAATGTATTACTTGGGCAGATTTTGTTATTCCTCATTACATTACTGAAAAAGGAGCAGGTGACATAACCCTGCTGGCTTAAACACATCACACGTAGTTCCAGGGGAGGTTGCCTTTCTGATGGATTTCCAAAGCTTGTCTGTAAGCCGTTTCTTGTGTTTCCAAACCCAGGCCTTTAATTTCAAATAGCTTTAGGATTCGTCTTTTTTTAGCCTTCTTGCACATCAGTGTGTTTCTTGGAGGTATTGTTCATACTCATACATCGAGTTATCAAGAGTTATATGTACTTTGAAGAAAGAAATGCTGTAGCTACAATAAAGATAAGTCTGATACAGCACAGAATGGGCTAAGTACACTTAGAAGAAAGAAAAAAAGATATCAGTATTTTCAATTTTTAAACTGTTTTTAAACCAGTTACCAAAAATAAGGTGTCTTGTTTATTCTGTAACATGAAATCTGAGCGGACATGTCAGATTTGGAATTCTCATGTGGTGGCTACTGTGTGTGATCATGGCAAAAGTTACTGTTTTCTTGAAATATTTTCTTAAAAAGTTTTAAAGCTAAAGGTGATTTTCTCAAAACTTAAAACCACAGCATAACATCTTGAATAAAGCAGTTTATTTTCTTTCCATTCTTAGGTTTGTTGTTTGCAAAAAAAAAAAAAAAGAAAAAAATCCTGAAACAGCTGATTTTAAAACCCATCAGTCAAACTGCATTTTAGCAGTAAATTAGCATGAAATTTGCTATCAACAAGAGAAACTGTTTCAAATACAATACACAAGCTTCAACATATTGGGTAGTTCTGTATTTCTTACCCAAGTCTGTCTTTTTTTTTTT
>VZTL01026949.1:89472-101669 GCA_013400535.1 Scopus umbretta | reverse complement strand
TTTTTTTTTTTTTTTCTGATTAGGGATGGAGCAAAATATCACCTATCTAGAAACTGTCTGTTAGCCCTGTGTTTAATCGTCATGGTGTGGCAGTGTTAATATGCTGAAAAAATGCTTTGGAATAGGGATTTACTAAAAATACAAGTTTCATAAGATGGAAATTATTCTATGTTCTGAATATTCAAAGCTTAATCGAGATAAATTTCAGTAGCAGACTAACCCAGTTATTGTTATTAATTTTAATGCAGCCAACAGTCTGTTCCTGTTAGTGTAAAAAAAAAAAAAAAAAGAAAACTGGACTTTGTGTGGTCTTACTTCCAGCAGCATAGTCATGGATTTGCTATTAAGGATGAATCATTTAGAATCTTTAAGGATTTAATCTCAAGACTCTTAAAAATTGAGTTAGTTGAATTCTTCTTTCTGTGCTCAAGTAGCCCTGTTCAATGTCCAAGTATTGGAGTAAAATCCTTTTCCATTGACTGATGATGATCCTGATGAGAGATTTAATGGAACAATTGCTCGTTAACTGAGGTGATCCCACTTCGATCCAGTTCCTCTTGAGCTGAGCTAGGAAGAAACGCACAAGATAGAGAGGAGACAAATCGGGGAAAATTGGAAGGTATGGAAAGATCCCCTTGAAGCACACCTGACGGCGGTCTGCATGTGGTGGGTAATATTCTGTGGGCTTAAGTCACACACATAGTTTTGAGATTATTCCTGGCATAACCTGTGGAACTTGCTGAACTTGCTTACGTATCTGTTGATTTGTTGTCTTATACTGATTTTGTTGAGTTGAAGTAATTATTCCTCATAGTTTTCTCCCATGCAACTCTGTTTGGTAAACCTGTCCTGATAGAAGTAATCCTACTCCTGCAATGGGAGGAAGACTTTCTAGAAACCATTTGGACTGTAAGTTAATTAAAATGGAAGATTTCTAGTGCCAAACCACAACTGCTTTCTAGTGTCTGTAATCTTGCTTTAAACTGATGCAAATACATGTGTTCTACATCTGTACTGGAGAGTTCAGCCCTGACATTCCTTCATCCCTTGCAATATTTGTGAAATAAAAGAAAAAAGAGAGGATTGGATATGCTTCATACAGATGGGATATTTGGTCAGCTTGGAAACGCTTCCGCCATGGTTTCAGTGCTCAGTAACTGTTCCTGACCACCCATGTTTAATTTAAATTAATAACTAGTTGTGACTTACTCCACTCTCACATCAGTTAATTACTCCAGGTCTACTGTGGAGAACAAGATGGAGGGAGAAGATACTAGAAAACATAAACAGCAGTAACACTGCAGCCTCTTACCCTTGCCTTTGAAAAGTACTGCACTTAGCCAAGTCACAGGACTGAGAGTCACCCTGAGTGCTTGCCTTCAGGTGCCTCCCTCTGAGGGCTTTCCCCTTGAGTTAGCTCAAAAGGGATTTCCGTAACATATGCTGTACTTCTTGGTAACTAGTCCCTTTTTGTTTAACGACAGGAGTCACTAAACTTTGTAAATACGTTTGGAAAGGACTCTTGCTTTTAGTGATCAGCGGTAGTGAAATGACATGGTTGCTAACAAAGCAACTTCTGTTTTCCTTGCAGAACTGTACCTGTAGTAGGATTTTTTTTTTCCTTTCAACAGGTACTTGCAGGCAGTCAATATGAAAATATTGTTTATCTTATGACTCTGACCTAGTATTGACAACTAGCTGCCCAAATAAGTTGGGATGAAATAAATCTAATTTTATCTTTTACTTGACACATGAAATCAGATAGATCTGTTTATAATATTTCTTGGGTCACTCATTTTTCATCACAATGGCCAATTGCCTTTCTTGAGGCTCGGAAGCTAGCTGAAACCTAGCAGTTATAAATGTGAATAGTAGATACTGTCAAAGTAAATTGGATTGGCTTTGGGTGTTAGGCAAAGACTGTCAGGCTGTTTCCCTTGAATTAGATGATGCTTATTCCTTGACCCCAGGTGTTCTGTTCCCTTCTTTTCTATCCACTGTGTATAAATCTAGTGTCCAGCACAAACTGAAGTCAAGTACTTCACAGAAACACTGCTGGGTCAAATAATGAGCGATGCTGTCAGGTAAACACACTTCAGGAATATTGCCCGTGGGAATCGCCACCTAGTTGAGGTCTCCCATGTTGCAGAACATTGAAGACTGTTCATCTCAATAGCTCATACCTCGGATAACAGAAACTATAGCCACAAGCTGAGGTTCCAGGCAGATCAGCCCCTTCTGTCGCACAGAAAAGCAAGTCAGAGCCGGATGCCACATGGATCAAAACACAGATCAGGAGCTTAAACATTAGGGATCAAAATGCAGTCTTGGGTGCTAAGATTTGCTTGTTCCAGTTAGCACATAGTTCTGACATATCAGGTTTAGTGACTGGCTTTTCCCAGGAGGTTCCTTGCCAATAGAAGGGAGAAAAATAAGCTGACATATGTAGACTAACGCTTTCAAATTCCAGTTATGAAATAATCTATACAAATTGCCAGGATGGTTGTGGTTGGAATTTTTTTCCTTTCTTTTTTTTTTTTTTTTTAACATATCACAGGTATAGACATTACTGTCATAACAAAATTTACAGAGTGAATTTATAGCAGCCATTGTCTAAGATGGGAACTAAATGGGGTAAGAATAGAAAAACAGGCAGTGAAATGACAAATTGCCTTTCACTGCAGATCCTAAATATCAGCGGGTAAAGTAAATCACAGTAGAAGATGACAACCTCTTCTGTCACAGCAAACATCCCAAATGGCCAAAGTCAAGAAGAAATTTGAGAAGGCAGATAGTGTGCTGCACCAGGATCCTGCGCTGCTCCGATGTTGTAGTTTCTCCTCGCAAGGTTGTATAGCCTCAAACTTTGGTGGCGAGTATGTGGGCAAACAATGACTGTGTTCTTTTTTAGAAAAACAAATCAAAACATTTCAGTCAAACGTGAAGAGAAGGTAACATGAAACTTTAGACACCCTTTCGTTGTGTTTTGTTTTGTTTGGTTTTTTTTGTTTTGTTTTGGGTTTTTTTAATAAAGCCCAAACCCTAGCCTAGACTTACCTGGGATCGCAAAAATGTATTCCTGATGCTATAATGCTACAAAGTGGCTTTTGCATGGAAAGATTTTACAATAACACTGTGACTATATAAAATTAAAGCCATTAAATGGTCTAGATCAGTCTCAACTGTCTGTGAATTGTTTCATGGGCACAGAATGCAGAAGAAAGGGTTTATGTCTTGCAATTGAACCTGCATCAGTTCTCTGAATAATGCCTACCTATTAATTTGACATTGTGTATCCTTATTTCGGTGTCCTGTGTTGTTAAGCATATGCTGTGAATGCTTTGTGGTTTTGTGTTTTTTCTTTCTGTTTATACAGCAGGCAACTGGGTATGCTTAGGTATAGGCAAAATACAAGGAACGATCTGCTGCTGATGCAAAACACTCTGAAGAGCTCAAGATCTCTGCTAAGTATCTTCAGCCTGATGTGCCGGTTGCTTGTTAGGGTTCTTGGAGGATGTAGCCCCAAGGACCTGGGCATTTTTTCTTTGTAGAACCGTGTTATGCAACAGCTATCAAACCATAGCTTTGCTGGCTATAAAAGCAGTAGGGAAACTATTTTGGAAGGCTACCCCTTAATATTGTAAAGCAAAGTCAGCTGAGGAGGAAAACATTGCCAGAATTAATATAGTTTCTGCCTGCCTTAAACTCCTTGTTGGGTATGCTCCATTGTCTCTTTCTTCCTTCCATCCTTACCTGGACGTGCACTCCGGTCTTGGGAGTGGGAGCTCCTTTCCATCCATGTTGGGTTCCTGCGTATGCTTTCAAAGCTTTCACTGTCGAGCTCTCAGGTTGTAAAAAAGAGTCCAGGAACGCAATCACTATTAATTGAGCTTTCATGGGAGGGATGCATTGTTTTCTCTTGTCGTTAAAACCACAGTGGGGCAAGGATCTAAATGGCAAGATTTAGTGCCGTTTATGACACTGAATGATGTGTTTAGCATAGGCAAGTAAGATTTCAGGCATGCAAGCTGTTCTTATTCCTTTTGCTGTTTTCTGGGATATTCATTACCCAGATTGCTCTGTAACAAATTCCGGAGCTGCTTTGCTGGTATGACCAAGTGAAGGTAGTACAGAAGCAGCCTGTGCTGTTTGACTCCGACCGAGCAGTGCATGGTAGTGCTCCCAAGCTTCCTCCAGCTTCTGGAACCAAATACCGACATACTCTGAACTACATCCTGGGCTGTTCTCCGTGTCAGCTTTCCAGTGGCTGCAAGTAATGTCAGAGGGTCTCGTGAATGGCAGAATCTAGAGTCTGGTGTGTATAGGCTTATATTGCTTGTATCTGTTCCACTGCGAAGAGGGTTGCTGTTGTGGAAGGAAGCCTGTGTAATTGTTAAAAGAACAAGTACTGTGTAGGGAAATGATATCAATGTGTTGGAATGGATTGTGTGCGCAGGCCCGGAGATCCTAAATTTATTGGGTTAAAATAGTGCTATTTACTTAGTAACAGCTTCTAGAGGTCCTTCCTGAGGCTAGTCTGGGCATTGAATATGCAGAGGTGGAGACCCAGAGCAGCCTGAAGCAAATAAAGAAGAGGAAAATAAGCTATAAGGTTATCTGCCTAGGAATTTACAGCAGGAAAGAAAGAAAGAAATTTAGGGAAAGACCATATGAGCCTCTATACGTGTTCCATATATTGGTTTGTGCCCTTTCTCCAGCATGGAGTATGCCAGTTCTCAGTAGGCTATGTACGGAGATGTTTGTGCCAGGCCGGACTCATAGACTGTGAAGAGTGAGGCAGGTAAAACAAAGCACCAAAGAGTGTCTGAAGAGGGAACAATGAAGGAAGCGGGGAGGGAAGGACTATATTAACACAATGTAAATACCTAACTCCACATTCTTGAGAGAGTTTTGCTGAAACGTTGACTTTTAAAGAAAATATTTGAGGATCATTATTACAGGAAATAAATTTCATGGTGTTTTTAAGTTGTACCTATAAAAAGCTAGAAAGGATACTGAGTAGACAATACTGGTCTGGTGAGCGGGTCCCGCAGCTGTGTTGGCTTCACAAATGTTTTGCATGTGCTGTTCTTAGAGCGAAGGAGAATGAAAGCGGGGGGGGGGGGGGGGGGGGGGGGAACCCANNGGGGGGGGGCGGAATCCAACCCAAAAACCTTTAGTCCCCTCATCTTCCTAACCATGAGAATTCTTCCTCTTTTTTGTGTAATAATTGTATCAAGTATGGTTTGCATTTTTCTGTTAAATGTTAGAAATAATTAGTAAAGACTTCAACTGCAAGAAGCAGCTGTTGAGAAGATCAGGCATGAAAAGAGCCCAACAATATTTGCAAAGTGAAATTGCAATTATGTAATTTCCAGCTACTGGATTTGTAAGCATGTGAGCCCAGGAGAACAGAACTGGAAAGCTCTCCATTACATTGCAGAAAAATACTCATTTGCTTTATAAGGTAAGGCCATGCTTGGCAATTTGCTTGTGAGCGTGCAAGTCGGGTCATGGACGTGTCCACTTGCTTATTCTATTTTGGTGTGGAAGTCAAGTGGCTGGAAGTTTCTATCTTTAATGATTTCCTCTTGTCTGCTCTAATGAACAGCTGCACAAAGTTGTCCAACACCATTTAGAGTATTTACTGGCCAGCGTTCAGCTGCGATGAAAAGGGAGACACTTAATCTAATCTTCTTGGATGTCTCGGTGTTTGCACTTGAAAGTTTTCTTTTATGCAGTCTTTGAGCAAGTGCAGAACAAATTCATGTTACAGTTTGACACTGATTGACCTTCTGAGAATGATTATTGCTAGGGAACTCTTGAGGCATATTTTAAAGAGCTGTTTGCTGTAGACTACAGTAAGTAGAAAAAAATATATTGTTATTCAGAATTGCATTTAAGTATCAATCTGAGCAGTCTCTGAGGAAATTCACCCCTGTGACTAAGTGCTGAGCTGTTTCAGTTTTTTTGTTAAATGGTGGTTTAGACCAGAACATCAGCCTCATGAAACCCATGAAAACTAGATCCCAAGTTGTTATGTTGGGTCAAGTTTGATAACTCAAGCCTGCATCGAGGCAAGAAGGAAGTTCAGATCTGAGTGGAAGTGAGTTCACAACTCAGGATGGCGGTCCAAGTCTAACTTGCATCATCTTGAGATGTGACCCAACCATTAGATAGTCATTCGGCTTCCTGAAAGTCGTTAGGACATATTTGATATTAATAGGCTCAATTACTTTCTGCTTGGGGTGGTCACTTCAGAATTTGAGATGACAGCTCTGTGCTAGAAATACACTTTTGCAGCAATCTTTTTGAGAAATAGGGTTGGACTTTAGGGAAATCTTGTCAGGCAGTAGCCTACAGCAGCCTATTGAAAGATTGGATAAATGTATGAAAATAAACAATTATTGACAGGACTAAGAAAAGAATGCTTCAATAGGCAACTAAATGTATAAATACATACAACATTGTGATCTTGTGATCCTGTACATTATTGCCCCAATGGTTTTGCTATATTGAACNCCTTTAGTAAAGCATGTATTCAGTGAGGGTGTTTTTTCCTATTTGGCAATTAGTTTTTGACTGACATTTAAAGGACTAGAGAAGGCTTGACCTGTGTGTTGCCCGGAGGCAGCACCGGGAGTCTCAGGACATCTCAGGACTATAGTGATGGATGCATCATCTGAAGAAGTTCCTGAGTTCTTGAATCTGCTGACAGTTGTGAGTGAATATGGTTGCATGTTATTAAGCCAAGTGGTGTTTGCATACAAAAGGAGTAAGAAATTAACGGTTTTCTCCTTGGTTTGTGTGAGTCCACTATTTTCATCAGCACCGGTACACTAGGTTAAGGATGAGATCTAGAGACAGTAGTAAAGCAATTGTGTTGGCTCATGTGGTTCACTTAGGAGAGTCAGAAATAGAAATTAGGTCTCCTTAACACCAAGGTATGTGCTTTAACAAGAAAACAATTTGTTTTCCACTGTCCAAGTCCGCAACCGCTGTTTTGGAAAAGTATCTAGAACAGCAACTTTTCATCTTAAATCCTGCTTGCATAGCAGAGACCTTAACTTATGTGCAACAAATCAAGATAAAAATTGCTGGTGCATACTTCTCGATTCAGCCATATGCTGCAAGCGGTGGTTATGACAGATGCATTTTTCCCTAGAGATTGGATTTAGTTCGTTAGGTTAAATTTGAAGGATCTGAGGTAAAATTCCAGGGCTCCATCCGTTAGCCACCAAGCCCGTGATGGCCACTTTAAAACGGTGCGATGGGAAATGTGACCTAATGCTTGGGAATTGAACTGGTGCCAATTGCGCTGCAGCGCTACATTCATTATGTCATACCACACACATCTGATAAGGGAAGACATAATGCTGTTGGATAAGTTCTTGTGTACAAGAACTCTACAGGTCACGTAGAGAGCTGTTTTTTATTAAGTAACTGAGGTATGCAGGTGCTAATTTGAACCATATGCACATGAGGCCAAAGCCAAAGTGTGTTACGCCGCAGTGAAATGATGGCCTCGCATTTCTGAGGGGCTGGAAGGAGGCTAGTTTTAGATGAATCTTTATTTACCAAAGTATTTAGACAGGCATGTATTATATTGCTTGAATTCTTTATTTCAGTTTTGCTCAAAAGATTGTCTTCCTCTATTTCTTCTGTCAATCAGAAGCCCTTTTGATGATACTATTTTATCGGAGAAAACAATTCTGGGAGAGGTTGAATTGGTACTGAAGTAGCAGCAGGTTGGTTGGCTGAACCAGGTCCTGCTCCCCCTTGAGTGAATGGCGTTTGCCTTGCATGTCTTGTCACTGAGGTGAGGGGTTTATGATGTGGAGAGGCTCTCCTGCAGAGTGCCCGTGCGCGGAGCGAGATAGTCCTGGCTCTGCTGCTCTCGGTGCCTCCGGTGGCAGAGGAGCAGCTCCGTGAGGTGCTGAGCAGTGGAGCTAGTGCCAAGTAGATGGTGCTGTGTTATGGATATACTTTTTGTGTACTCACAACTTAATTCTGCATGGAAAGAGCTACCCCTTCTGAACTGTAGCCCCTTTATAAATAGCACTATCGTAGTACCTGATTTGGGAGGGGTTTTATATGTGTGTATATATATTATATATATATTTGAAGATATAAAAGAGTTTTCTCTTGCCTCGCTTATTCTTCTCTTCAGACAACAGGAAATAAAGCGTGACTATTTGCGTGATTTGCTGTATTTCACTTCAATACATGTAAGAGAGGGAAGGCTGCATCAGAAAGCTGCACGTGGCGCTTGGGCTGCAAAGGTGGTTAGACCAGGAGTGTGTTCCAGGTTCACTGAGATAATGGGGAGAAGGGAGAAGACCAACTTCCACAGATTCAGGTTATGCCAGGCTCAGGGTTATGTTTCCTATATTGCAGTTGAAGCTGTCAGTGCTGTAACATGAGATGACGTGGAGTAACGCGTTACCTCTGGTGAACTCAGGCAACTTAGACATCAGAGCTTTAAAGGTGTGAGACCTGGCATCATGATAGCGATTGTGCTATAGGAGCAGAAGAGGTTGCAGGCTTCACGATGAAAATGCTTCTCGGTGGCCTGCGAGGCTTTGCGCAGACTGGCATTTTTGTTTTGGATCAAGTTTATGGTTTGTTGTGTTTGGCCAGTTTCATCCTTCCCTGGTGCAGTAGGAGAATTGAAGTCTTCAATCCGCAGATTGATTGTTGACAGAGGTTCTGGGTCAAGACTTCAATATGACTCCTGAATGACGTTTTCAGACATGGAGTCTGGGTGAACAGTGCTACGGTTTGGCGTAATGACAGGTTAAGAAGTTTTTCATACTCATGAGTTTGAACCTCGTTAAAAGGTTTTTGTATGCTTAATGAATATTAACCTATGAAAATCAATAGAGTGCTTTGCGTCTCTTGGGTTTCTGCTCATCTTTTCTTTTTCTCCTACTTCATAACATCTGTACATTCTAGGGTTGTTCTTTTGCTGTTGCTGCGTAGCATAATAGCAAGAATTACACTAATGCTGGCACAAAACTTTGCTGATCCTTTTTCAGTGCTCATTTGGGAGTCTGTTACAGGACTTGGAATTGTTAAAAATAGCAAGGTCGCTTTCCAAAATGGGTCCGAATTGACCAAATCAGCAGAGTTACAGCAGTTAATATAGTTTGGAACCGAACTGTTGTTAGTGCATTTAGCAAAATCATAGACGTATGTAAAGAACTTGTTTAAAATAGTTGTGATTTTACTGTATGGCATGAAAATCAGTTTTACCAGGAGATAGCAGTAGCCTTGCTGTGATAATATAAAGATAAACTTAGAGCTGAAATGTTGACATGCAAAATAGGCTCACAGAAATTGGTAGCCAGAATAAAATGTATCCTTTAAAATATGCACTGGGGGAATTCAACCTAAAATGTATGTGAGCAGATCTGAAGGCTCTGTATTATATTAGAGTAATGAACCTGGTAGNTCTTCTGTGCTGAAGCTGAATTGCCCCCCACACACACAGCTTTTTTTTTTTTGTTTTTTTTTTTTTTTTTTAAAAGGGGGGGGGGGAGATGGGCAAATATAAGTGTCACACTGGTATTTTGTCTGAAACAAATAGTTACTTCTAATATAAAATTAATGCAGCAGTATAAACTACCATATTGGGGGTTGTGAGGATGGGAAAACCTTTCTGCATTTCCTTTTCTAAAATTGAGTAAGTTGCTACCATATTCATATGCTAGTTTTTGACTTGCCTGGGTGCACTTCACCTGTTTCTAGTTCAAGCTCCTTTTTACCTTCTGGAGGTTGTTTTATTGTCTGTCTGAGCTCTGAGTCACTATGCAGTGTCCCAGCTTCTCTTCCGAGTTTAGGATCGCAGACAACAATTTGTGGCTGATACAACAGCACACCTGTATTCAAGCCTTTAATTTCCTGGTTGTCCCGTTCAGGCTGTGAGCTGGATGTGTCATGTTCCATGGTGACTTTTTTAATTTAAAAAATAAATATATACCTATATTAAAGGCAGAGGCAGCTGCTGTGGTTCTGGTGATACTGTAGCTATCGAGTGAGAAACCATTCTGCTTTCCTGCTGTTAGTCCTTCGCTTGGCTTGCGTTCTACACTTCTACCAGCTCTCCCCTACGTACTACAGAATTACTGTCTCAGGTTGTACCCTCATCTCTCTGCAGAGGCTCATTTTGGATTTTTGTGAGGACCAGAAACTCTCATTCCTGCAGAAATGGTGCTGAGTATACTTTTTCCTTCTTTTTTTTTCTTTTTTTTTTACATAAGAATAGGTAAAAGAAGCATTGAAATCCCAGTTAATATATTATCCATGAGGTGGTTTTTAATCGCTTCCCAGGGATGTGTCAGTCACCAGCAGGTAAGTATGAAACAACGAGCTTGAAATGTAAGTTGTATTCTTCTGTAGTTCCTTGGAATCATACTTTCTGCCAAGTCCCCTAAAATTGCAAGGAGAAGGCTAAGGACAGTAGTGAAGGTCATTCTGCGAAGAGTAGTTTGGCCTTTTTGTTTTCTTTGGGTGAAGAAGATACACTTTATAGAAGCTGTCATTTCCACAGGCAAAAAGAAGTCTTTTTAATGGGGTGGAATATCCAGATTTATTTCTGTCAAACGCGCTCAGTGTGATTATCGAAAGAACTAAAAGCTGAATGATGAAGTGAGAGCTGGCAATACAAGTGCTTTTAATTTACCGTAATTGGTAACTTATACACAGGCCAATGAACTTAATGAAGATAGAATATGTGTTCAGCTCGATGTTAGTTGCGCTTATGCAAACCATCAATGGGAAGGTATTTTAGCTTTGTGATTTACCTCTCCTCATATATCCAGATGTAGAGAAAAGCACCTTCCACAAAGGCCAATAGTGCTATGAAGCTACAACATCCAGTCTTTGTGTTCTTCCAGCTCCTTTGCTTTCTTGATCTGTGTAATGTTCCTCCTAAACACAGTAGAGTTGAAAGAAAGTGTAAATGCCTATGTAGTGGGTCAGGTAAACTTTACCAAACAGCATTATTAAAATGCCTGTATCTTGGATTCATATGAAACAACTCTAGTCGTCTTTTCCCAGTGTCAGTATGATTTACACAGGGAGACGTACACAGTTTCTTCTCTTCCAAAACCTGCTTTGTTGTGGGCTCTTTTTAGCAGAGTTTATCTTGATGAATTCTCTCAGGTGTGTATGCACATTTGGTGTCTGAACAATGGTTTGATAATGAACGTGTTTCACATAGAGTAGACCATTCAGTCGAAATCAAAGAGAGGGTTATGTTTCAGCCTTGTTTCTCTTGGGTTTTTTGGCGAGTATAGAATTGGAGTTTCGGCCTCTCTTTCTTCTTTCCCAATGAAAAAAAGCAACGAAAGCCAGTGATTTGTTTTTTTTTCAAGACATGTCTTGTTTTATTAGAAGGAATTAATTGAAATTGGTCAAAAAGTAAGTGTATTTTGAAGCTTGCTGTATCAGTTCCCTATTACCTCTGCCTTTTTTGTTGTTATCGTTTGGACAAGGACATAATGAATTTGATGGCTTAATTCAGACTCAAGCAGGAACAGCATAGGCATAATTTTCCAACCCGTCGTTGTTCCAGAGGAACACCTCAGGAATGTTTGTCACAGAATGCTACCACTGAAGCCCCATGCTGATGTTACCCACCCACACTGGTGTTCACAATCTAGGCTGCTAGTGCAATAAGTAAAATTAGAAAACTTCCTGATGCAAGAGACACACTGATTCCTTGACAAATTCCTTAAACTGGATATGAGCAGAGGGATCCTCTGGGCTTTTCTTCAAATGCCCTGGCTTGTGACAGCTATCAAGAAGATGAGGCAGGAGAAAGCTTAATTTTTTCCTAAAAGCTTCCAGCTGGGAACATCTGCTCCTAGTACTGAGGCCTTTCAGCTTTGACAAGGGAAGACCCGGTTCATCTGACAGCTTTTGTACAAGCTCCATCTCAAAAACAGGATCACCGTGTCCAGCTGTGTCTGATGTCTCTGCAGTTTTCTTTCTCATTAGGATAGATGGATGTACCTGGACCCCACTGTTACTCAGCAATGCAGTAGATCTGTTGCTGAGAGGCAAAAAGCACATTCACACAGACAAACAGAAAAGTGTCTTTTATGGGTATTTTTGCATAGCTTTTTATACCAGTGTTTCTTTTGCTTTTTTTTTTTTTTTTTTTTTTTCCCCCCCTGTTGTCTCATTTCCTT
>VZTL01026949.1:72004-89454 GCA_013400535.1 Scopus umbretta | reverse complement strand
ACTTGACTTGATTTTAGTACAGTCTGGGACTGTATGTTCAGGACCCTGTTAAAGAAATAGCGGTGTTCAAAATTCCTGTAGCTAATTATATTGCTTTTATGTAATGTCTTCTAACCTTACTGTGAAATCTGTTGGGCTTTACCCTAGCCCTCAGCAAGCTCCTGGAGTCCCTGCCTGACCCTTGGGGAGCGTGGCTGTGGTGTCCTCTGACCGCAAACCCCGGACCCGAGCAGCAGGAGACTAGGAGAGCCAGGGACCAATATTTGCACTTCTGTAACAACAGCTATCCCCAAATGTACAGTTTATCAAGATGCCTCAGTATGTGCAAGCTGTTTGTAAGAGAACTCCAAACTATTGCCAAAATAAGAGTACATGTTATGAAAACATGGCAGATACTTTGTATCTCGTGTTTGTTTTCAAATCTAGGGATGGGGCAGCCCCGTCTATGCAAAAACTGTCTACAGCTATCGACAATTAAGTGCAATGAATGCAGAAATAAGAAGCAACCCAGTCCTCCTCCACCTGAGCTACTGGGATCGCTTCGTTAGCTGGTAGATCAGCACGGAGTGAAATTGGAACCATGTAGCTTGTCTCCCTGTTGTCTCCGCACATAAACGACGCTGATTCCGTCTTCCCAGGTACTGGTGTCAAAGGCCATTCAGATTTGCAGCCTTGTGTATATGGTGGGTTTACAGCTATCTCTTCAGATGGCTACTCAAAAGAATTGTGATTTTAATAAAATTATATGTCTGTTGCAGTAGTGGTTTTTTAATTAAATGTAGTGATCTCAATCTGATCCCTAGTTAGCAAGTTACCCAAGAAAAAGCATTTGACTCTGAGAGTTTACATTAGTTGCTTTCTCTGTTGTGCCCTTAGCGATTTTTTTTTTTTTTTTTTGGGGGGGAACCCCCCCAAAAAACAAAAAAACCCCAAACTCCACCAGACTTCAGTTGATACTCATTTTTATTTCTGCTGAAGTTTATGGCAAAGAGCTAATGTAAAAAACAACATTAAGGGATTGTATCTATGTCTACACAGCTCAAACTTGAAACAAAATTGTGGTGAAAAAAACTTCCCATCCTACTTTCTGTGGAGACAGCTCAACTAGAGTTTGGAAAGGAAAAACTAAAAACCAGGACCTTTGTTTATAAAACAAAAAAACCAAACAAAACCCAAAAAACAAACCAACAAAAAAAAAAACCCACAACCAAAAGCAAAAACCCCGAAAACTACCATCAACAACAAAAAAACCCAAACCAACCTGCAAAAAAGGCCAACCCAAAACTGAGATCTGCAAAAATGAGTTGAAATGTCTGGGGTAAATATATAGCAGAACAAAGGTATGCATAACTTATTAGCTTACTCTGTAGTGTTTCTAGAAAAGCAGATGTTGGCCAAGCAGCACTTTGTCCAGAAGGTCTCAGATCAGGGTGTTGATGCTTTGCTTCGGTTTTCCACCAGAGCTGGTTGGTGGATCTGTGCTTTTAGCTGCCTGTTGCCATTGTTAAACTCCAGCGTGCCAAATGACTCCATGGACTTGAGAAGCAGTTTTCTGTTTTGCAGATTTCCTGCATGTTTAACAGCACAGTCCCTGTAAAGCAACAACAAAAAAGGTTAAGAAAATGTCATCTTTTTTTTTTTTTTTTCTTTTCAGAAAAGAAAAAAAAATTCAATTCCAGAATACTGATCCATTATCCAAATAGGGATAGCATCCTTCCCTGCTTACACGTTGCTTTCCAAAGAAGCACACTTGCTCGCTGGGTTTGACACTGTGCTTAGTTGAGGAAGACGCACAGGGAATCACAGGATCAGCTTTTTTTTTGCTTCCTGTTTGCCTTCAGTTGTAGGAAGTCAAGTCAGAGGTGGAACGACCTCTTCGCTGGAGGAGAAGAAAAAGGAGATGCCTCTCACAGCTGGACCTTTCTCCACTGTAGTTCAGGCACACAGCTGGAGAAGATGTGGTATAAAGGATGAGATGGTTGTCTGTTCTTGGCGGGAGGAAGGAGGGTGAATAGTTAAGTGATATTCATTACAGTTGAAAATGGGTAAATGCTCACGCATAGGCTTTAAGGAGTCTGCTCTGACTGAAAGCTAGCTTGGGATGCCTTTGGCCTGAATTCCTGTCTCTGCTGAAAGAGAAGCTGATGGCAGAAAACAGTTTTTCTGTTGTTCCTCCTTTGATCCTCAGACTTTTGAGGATTGCAGGCATTTGCTTCTAACTCATTAAATGAACCAAGAAAGACTCCCAGTTCAACTTTTCCTTTTCACTTGGAAGAAATGCCTCTCTGATCTTTTTTTCACCTGAGGATGTCATTCCATCCTATTCTTAGCAGGACTATAAAGAACCAGATACTCATAGTTCAGATTCAGAAACTTCTTTTGCTTTGTATGGCTGGACTGAAGAAATGATTGAAATGACCTCTAGGTTAGGACATGTGCGTGCGTCCAGAAGAGAAATGGAGTGTGAAATATGAAATTCCCCTTTTTATCTCTCTAAGTAGCGACTGTCTCCGTAAGTAGTGAATGTCTTTGACAATGAGCCTTTCGTGGTCATCTTGGAGATTTTTATTGGAGCTGAGAATCTTATGTAGGCTCTTGTGCGTAGAGATGTTAAAAGCAGGCGACAAGTATTGACGACGAACTGTAAGATACCCACAGAGGCAGAGATGTACACAAGCGTTGGTGGGGGACACTGTGACTGCTGAGGGACAAGAGTCCTGCAGAGAAAGAATCGGATGGACAGCAGAATGTATACAGAAGCGCCTGGCTCCTGTGGGAAAAGCTGTGACCTGAAGGAGTCGGGTGTTACCAGCAGCACATCAGAGTTAGCATTAACTGAACCCTTAAGAAAAGTGCTAATCTGTTAGATGGCATCCCAAAACTCTCAGGTTCAGGAAATAGCAGTGATACTACTTACTGTCAGTATCAATCCTGGATAGTTTTAGATGCATAGCTGTGGAAGTAGAAGCATCCAGGCATTGCGGAAATACTAACGTGCTCTGAGTAGGGGTCCTTTTCTGTATGCTTCTGAATGTACCTTGTTTGTTCAGTTCGTATCTCCTTTTGCTGCGAGTTACACAGGTTCTGTTCGACACCCGGCTTGAGCTGTTTCTCCGAACAATCCGTTACCTCCTCTTTAATTCCGTGACGGGTCTGGTGTAAGGGGTACGCAAAGGTCATGATGCAGGCAAAAAGAGCAGAAATGCCACGCTGGTGGAAACCGGTGATGGCTGCTTTCCACGACTGCGAATGAAAGTGGAAGCACCCAGAGAGTTGCGCTCTCCCACCCCCTGGGTGGGCATGGGTGAGGATACCCGGGGTTGGCTTGAGTTCACCTCTTCTCTCTCTGTGCTCTTGAAATAGGCCAGGTGTAGCACAACAGCTTACCTGCGTCCAGTATATGTGTCTGATCTATTTATAGGAAAACTGCCTAAGATTACTGAATACAGTCTTCTCTGAAAATAATCAGTGACGATTCAGTTTACATATGCTTTATAAAACAATAACTGTGTTGTTTGGAAACCACAGGTCCTTTAGGTATTTTCTTTTCAAAACATTGGGACAAGGATGTTATTCAACATGTGGATGAGGTTAAAATAACCTAATAACGCTGTAAACTGCAGTCACTTGGTCTGCAAGATGCAAATACAGTTGATTACATTAAGGTAGCATCAGGTGTGTGCATGTGGTGGAGCTTCTGTGCATTAAGCTTACCCTACCTCTGAAAATTGGTCTAAACGTATTATTGATGCTGAGGTGTCTGCACTGGTTTCCGTCGTTCATGATGAGAGACACGTTTCCGTAACTTACTAGAATTCTAACTCCCACGTGTACTCCTGGTGTTTCATATTGAGCATAAATTCTCTGATCTTAAACAAAAATAGTAATTAATGACACAAGCTACAGTCACTGACTGTGCTTGGATGCACACAGTTCCCTGTACTCAGTAGTGCAGCTAGCTCATGGAGACAAAAGAAGTGCTCATAAATTGCCTTTTATTACCAGCTTGTCCTGTTTATTTTCACATGAAAAGGTTAGGACAGCTGAAATAAGTACTTGGGGGAGAAAAAGCTGATCTCCATCGGGTCTCTGTGTTATTCCCCACATCCCAGTTATACTCTGCAGCACCATAAAACTTTTCCATTTTGAAAAGCTGCTCAAGTTCTGCACTCAGAGGCCCCAAACGACAATAATTTTGCTTCTGGCTGTCACTCGATATTGCAAATACGGTGTGCTTACAGTGGAGCTGGGGTAGTCACACATGGAGCGCATTCTTTGGAATCCTCTTTGTTTTATCATTGCAGAACAACCCACAAAGATTTGTATTATTGCACCTGAATAAATAGTGCTCTGCACTTCACCCATTGAGGTCAGTGCACGTGGCTTGCAAGGGGGCCATTCTTTGGCTTTTTCCCTGCTGCTCCTGCTGAATAACAGGAGCCTCGGCACCCGTGCCATCTGACCAAATGTCACAAAGTGCATGTTTTTGATACTTATCTTGAAAGGCCAGCTGCTGGCCACCAGTAGTTTTTTATGCAGCAATATTTTTCTAGCAAGCAGGAACAGCATTCATCTACACAGTTCACGGTTACAACTACCAGCATAGTTTTAGCAGCGTAGACTTGCCAAATTCTCTAAATATTTTAATTTCGTTGTAATGCATAATAACAGGTGTACAGGGTAGTTGCCAGTTTCTGCTCGCTGGCTGGGAGAGTAAATTATTCTTTGCAAGATGAGAATGGCATTTAATTGATAATTTGAGATAGAAATGGTTAATAGCAAGTGCACAACCTTCAGCTCTTAACAGTTAGAGTTTGGATGCTGTTGTTTCTGTGTGGCCACTACATAGAGGAAAATGCTTGCCTTGGAAGTTATTCTCGGCTGCCTAGAATGATAAGAAATGTATTGTTTTAGAAATATGTTTCCCATAATCGTTCCTGAAGTCTTGTCTCCAGGTGTGTGTGTCTTTATTTTTTAAACTTTTTTTTCCCCCCTCTTCTTGAGTAACAGTTACTATTTGGGTGAAAAACCCTCCTTGTGCAGTTCTACCATGGCAGCTCTGCAAATACATTCTTTAATTTAGAAGTCTGAGCAGACACAAAAGCCAGATTTCCATGGTCTTGGCTGAGGAGCCTTTTGGGGCTTACACGATTTGACTACTGCTGAGCTGAAATCTGATTTAGGAGCCAAACGTTTTTTTCCTACGGCGTTCTCATGGAGACCAGACATTTGTACTAGGCAGGATATATTGCCAAAACATGAAATCGCACCTCCTGCACACTAGAATTCTTAAAGAAGTCCTAAAATTACTGCCTTCAACCGGGTCAAATGCTTGTGCGCAGTCAGAAAGATGTTATTGTAAACATGCTTTCAGACCTATACTTCACTGTCTGTAGGGTCAGTTTACGAGAAGATGGTACGGTAGCTACAAGCAGAAGGGGAAGGAGAGTGTCATCCCTTGCCTCAGGTCTGTTTTAGTTCTCAGAGACAAACGAATTTCTTGCGATATCTCATGGGGTAAAAATAACCTCAGTAATGCTCCTGCGAAGGAACGGTATAGGTCTCCTCAGGCACCTGCCGCACACTGCCAAGGGCTGGAAACGGCCTTCCGCGCGCTAACAAGCCTTGGAGCTAAGTGACGGTGTCAGTTTGTTTGGACTTCTTTTGAAATGACTGCATAAAGTCCAGCCCCAGAGAACGTAAATTCAAACTCCGAGGACTTCTTGCAGGGTGATCACAGGGCCTACATGTTAGTACTCTTTCTTCCTGCTTGCACGTCTTCCTGGCTCTGCCTTACTTTTGCGAAGTAGCTTTTCGTTTTATTTATTTATTTATTTAAGACCCTGTCGAATATCGCAAGTTGGTTTTGTGTATTTATTTCAGACTTGCTGCATATCGCAAGGTTAATAGGCGTAAGCAAAGGCCCGGAGGGTTTCCTGATCGTCAAGTAAAGAGCAAGGAGCTCATTAACATGGGAAAATTTGTTCAGCAGAGCTCGGAATTCTGGCACACCGATTGCTGCAGCCTGGCAGCAGAATGATTTATCTTCCTGCATTGGTTGTCAATGGCAAGACTTGGTACGTGCAGCTCTGTTGTTTTTGGTGATGATCTCACTTAATGTGGAGCCTCCTAAGGAGAGCAACGTAGCCTCCAAATCTGGACTAGCAACCATGACTGGTGCTACCCAATGAAGGCCTTTTATAGTACCAGATGAAGTTGTTATACTGCAAGGTACAGGAGACTGTTTCCACACTGTGAGGCACATTTTGTATTCCTGAGCGTAGGCTGAGCTCTCACAGAAGTTACTGCACCTTTTGCTGGAGGGAAGAATTAATTTTCGTCCTGTGTCTCTTTCTGAGTATTACCTTTGAAGCCTGTTTCTTTCTGGAATGCTTTAGGTCATCTCCTTTTGCCTCATGCCAGAAGCAGAATTGATCTTCAAGGACAGTAAACTTTTCCTAAGCTCTTTTAATCAGCAGCTCCTATAAGATGCCACATAGTCCAGATGAAAATAGTATGTTACCTGACTATTAGCACAGGTTAAACCTGGTAGCAGAAGCGTAGCTGCCCATTTGATCTGTGCATTCGCGATTGGTGACGGACCTAGCCCTTGGGCAGTGCTGCTGTCCAGCTGGATGTTACCGATGGCTTCTGAGAGCAATTTCCAGGCAGGATAACTGCATGCACAGTTTCGGAGTTCAGCTGTGCACATGTTTGTCTCGGCCGTGTATCAGGAAATCGGGTTAAAATCTGCAGATATATTTTAAACTGGAAGCTGCTGCCCAGAAGCTATGCTGATTTATATTGTTGGAGGGTGTGGCCCTCTTATCCTGTTATCTGCCAACATGAGAGTTTTAGATTCAAATATTTTTAGCCTGAAGACATTGCTGTTTTATGCTTTGGAGCAGTATGCACGTAAACGTTTCCTTCATCAACAGTGCAGTTTGCACACTTTTCAGCAATTCTTTGTCCAGAGGGAGAGTCCAGGATTTCTGTCTTACATGCTCTGCAGTAGTAGTATTTGGGGAAGGATTTGGGGTCTTTATGCTCAGTTTCCGAGCATTATTACTCAGGTTTCCTGAATAATCCCTTTTATATGCAACATGTAGAACGACTGTGTTGGGAGCTGGACTGGGAACTGCAGACAGGGTTTCTTTCTAAACAACCTGAAGAAGATGCTTGTAAAATAGAGGTGGTCAGCATTGTTGTCTCCAGCAGATGGGTAACATTGAGATGACCTATGCTACTTCTCTAAGGCTAAAGGGCAACTTACTATCCTGGCTTCTAACCTGCCCATGTCCCAGAACACACACAGAACTCTGCTCCTGTGGGTGAAAACAGCCCATTAGTATTGCCAGAACATCTGAAGAAATGCTTGCAGACAACGTGGCTGATCCATCTTGGAGGTCAGGGAAGTCTGACAAAAGGGGTTAATCGCTTTGAATATCCTGCAGGCATATCTAGGGACTTTGTACTTGGCTTTGGTATTTCTTTAACAAAACAAGGGACTTAACCTTTAATAGCTAGGGATAATTTTTTTGTTTCCGTAGCATAATATTGCATCAAATGCTAAATTCTTTAAAATAAAAGAGAAAAAACGACAGGTTTAAAAGGTGCTTTTGCCAGAATTCCTGGCTGGGGGGGGGGGGGGGGGGTATGAGAAAGGACATTAATTTCCAGCAAGATGACTACCATCAGCTGTAGATTAAGAAGGATTTGGACTGCTTCGTCTCGTCACTTGCTTAGGAACCTGGAGAGGCAGTGAGTGCTTCCCAAGAGTCTGAAATGTTCTCCATCTGCAGGGCAGGGCTGGTTTGCAGTGTCGCAGAGGGAATGCCGTGCTGTGATCTGCATGAGGTCCAATTCTCCACTGTCCAATCTGTATTCCTCTCTTGTAGCCCTTGGGACTTCTCATCCAGCAGGTTATTGCTTCATGTCGTGTCTGGTGTGAAGGGAAAGGAAGACAGGCTCATCTAGCACTAGCAACGCTCAGTTCCCCTGGAAGCAGGAGGAGCGGGTAATCCGGAGCCTTGAGCATTTCATGGTGTTTTGCTGAGCTCCCCTTTCCTTTGTCCGTCCCCTTTCGACAGCACACAGACCCACACGCGCTGTAGCGCTGATTCACTTCAGCAAGAGCGATCGGGGTTGTATAGCGTGCAGCCTTATGTCAGATAACATGAAATTTACTGAAAGGGATGATATGCCACTCTTTGAATCATCTCTGAACGGTTCTTGTGGATTTTTCTCATTATGGCCCAAAGGCAAGGGGAGAAAACTTCCCCTATAGTGGCTAACATGTCTCTATGTTTGGAGGAAACTTCTCTCGGGTGCGAATTTGGGTGTGGACTGCGAACTAGACTTGGCGCTTCTAGCGTGCGCATCTGAGTCTGCAGCTCGCTTCTTCTGGCTGCCTATTTTGAAGCTTGATTTAGTTTTGAGAGGTTTAAGTTGCGGGGTTCATAGGTGCAGATGGAAGCTTATGGTTTACCTTCAATTACTGAAAAGTTTCCTCTTGAAATACTTTCTCTCCAAGAAGTATATAAAGTGCTGCTGAGAGAAACAGGTGGTATCAGATTGAATGATGTTTACAGTTGGAAAGACACAATTTACACAGTTGTTTAAGGAATTTGCAAACTATACTGTGTTTATACATCACGCATAGAGAACTTAGACCGGAAAAAGCACGATGAAATACACAGATCATGTTCCAATCCACAATCTCAAATCAAATGAAACTCTGTTTTGTAATCGAGTAATTATCCCTAGCGAGTTTGCAGCCATGAAGCCTGGTGTGGTTTTGAACATCTGGCAGCTCTGCAGGCTTCGGGGGGACAGCACGAAGAGCAGAGAGTTGCCAGGCAGGGATGTGAGGCTGGGAGGGCCGAAGGGGTGTGTTGGAGCTCGAGATGTAAAACCTCAGCCTTGGCTTTCCTGTTGCGCCGCGAGTATCTCTGGTTGTTACCTTGGGTGAATCGCTTAAAGCTGTTAACAAAACTTGAAAATGGGTAAGTAAGCTTTGTAAATTTGTGTGTGTGACTTCCCGTAGGTGTCGGGGCGCAGCAGGAGCGGAGAGCATCTCAGCCAAGGCAGGGAGCCTGGGGGCGAGGGTGGTAGCGTGGCGTGGCGGGCAGGGCAGGCACCTCACTGGGCGGGCGCTCCCACAATACCCCAGCAGAACCAGCAGAGCAGGTCTGGTGACTGTACCCAGGGTCAGCCGCGACCCTCGTGGTCACCGGAGCGGCTCGCAGGGCCGCGGCAGGTCAGAGATTCAGGTCGGAAGGTCCGTGGGGTACGAGGCCAAGCACCGTGCAAATGCAGCAGAGCCTGAGCCAGGGCACGGCCTGAG
Organism: Scopus umbretta; assembly: GCA_013400535.1. Lineage (NCBI taxonomy): Eukaryota > Metazoa > Chordata > Aves > Pelecaniformes > Scopidae > Scopus > Scopus umbretta. Next base: position 80,108 of record VZTL01026949.1, on the reverse strand, counting down.
CTTCTGGGGCCGCTGGGCAGAGGGTGTGTGGAGGCGGGCCGGGCACCTCTGTTCAGGGCAACCAGGTTCTGTGGGTGCCCTGACACTGGGCTCTTGCCTCACAAAGGTGGTGTGTTCTGGGGATTTTCTGTTATAACGTTTGTTTGGTTTTTACTAGAGGTTTTTTGGTCAGAGATGGGGATAGAATTCTTCATTTTGAACTGTGTCAGTGCTTAGTCTCCCAGCAGGTAAGCAGGTCCAGCAACACGAAGGAAATAACAAGGAAGGGGCACAGAGCTTCCAAAGGAGGAACAGGGCTGCATAGGCAGGAGAGAGATGCTGTGGCTGAAATGGGCCACGGGTGCTTGCAGAGCGTGTCCGAGCACTTGGCTGCTTAATTATGGAGCTGTGAAACTCAGCAGTCTTCCATCCTTACTGAAGGAGGTGATTTTTGTGGGAACAAATGTAAAGTTCACCTTTTGATCAAGACAGCAGAAGACCTCAGGTCCTGCATGTTGGCTTCCATTGGCAGCACGTGCTGTGGAAGCTGCGCTGCAGCCAAGTACAGACTGAATGCCAGCTGTATTTTTTCTGCCCAGGGCAAGTGCTCCTGATTCACAAGAGCTACAATAAGTCAGGGAACAATTAGCCAGCTGTTTAGGTGCTTCAGTCAGTTGTGCCTCCAGTTGTGCCAGGGGAGGTTTAGATGGGATATTAGGAAAAAATTTTTCACCGCAAGTGTTGTCAAGCATTGGAACAGGCTTCCCAGGGAAGCGGTTGAGTCCCCATCCCTGGGGATATTTAAAAGACGTGTAGACGTGGCACTTGGGGAATGGTTTAATGGTGGACTTGGCCGTGCTAGGTTAATGGTTGGACTTGATGATCTTAAAGGTCTTTTCCAATAGTGAAATAGGTATTCTACCTGTGTTCTTGAGAGGGAACCAGGGTTTAGAACTACGTTACTAGATATGTGATTTATTACATGTTCCTGCGTGTATCCTGTACATAAAAATCCCACAAATGTTTGTTGAGAGACCTTTTCTTTCCCCTTGGTTACAAAGGCAGCATGTTTATACAGGGGCCTGTGTGCACAGGTGGCCTGGGCTTTTTCTTGGACTTTGGCCCTGTTTTTTTTGTCTTCGCAGTCAGTGTGCTCTGCAGATTCTTTTCACCTGACATACTTGAGCTGTGACTTTCCCTGTGTGATCACACAGGCAAAATTCTCCCTCTGGCTCATGTATCATACCTCAGTCACTTCAGCATCCTTTTCCCTGCACCTATATACAGAGGAAGGTCTACGCGAGAGCCTGCCAGCTTATATCTGCCTGTTTATCCTGCCTTCTTATGGCCATTGATACTGGTGAGACTTACTTTGACTTTCAACATCGTCACACCCCTGGTCGTGTTGAATTAACTTGGTCAAGGTTCTGACAGGTACCACCTTTCTGATATCTCCTTGCTCCTTAGGAAGTGCAATGACTTCTGTTGGTTAGGACCTCTCCATAGACACTATCGCAAAGTAAAGATGTAGTGGGAGGCTTTGCCCTGGCAAATTTTTATTTTCTGATACATGTAATAATAGATGTATAAAAACTTACTACATTGGCCCTGAAAACGGGGCAAATACACACAAAGGTGCTGTGTTTTCACTTGAACGTTGCCTGTACTCACGCAGGACTAGCTTGCATTTCTTTGACGGTCAGTGGTTTCTGTACTAACCTAAATGTATACTTATCCATGTGTTTGTAGGCTTTAGCATTGGCTCTTAGTCCCCACTGCGTATGAAGATCTAGGATAGAAAAGCCATCCGTCCCTTGAGCTAGCAGTAATTCCCAGTCTCTGACTGGAAGGATCAATGTAAATATTGCAGCCTACAGGGCACGTGGCTTAAAGTACACAGGTACTATCCGAAGGCGCTGTGGTTCCTAGGTTGCTCTTGTGTTTCGCAGAAAGCCTTTCTATGTTCTGACAGGCCGTGTTCAACTCCCCCCTTGAGATGTCCTCAGAGTGTGTCTGGCATTGCCTTTCCCAGCTGACAGCTGTGTGAATTTCTGGTTTGCATCTTCATTAATCTAAAGTCACTTAGAATAAAAGGCAATAATGTTAATTGGCCTACTGCTGAGAAGCTTCCCTGGAACAGCAGATACTCTATTGTCCTCCTGAGATACCTTATTTTCATTTGAATTAGTGTGAAAACGCTTGATTTCACTGAACTGTCTTCATCAAAAATATGCTTTTAGTTTGACTGAGTCCTGGTGTAGCTGTATTTTTATCTCTGAGCTGTCAGTAGACAAAAAGGCAGCAACACCCTGACCTTCAAGGAGATCTCCTGAGGGTGAGCCAGGGCAGAGGGCATGAGAGGCCAGGTCTGACAATCAGTGACATGACGTGCTTTGAAAATTGGTTTCTAGCATCCATGCTAAAAGTGATGTGTGTAGAGTGAAGAGAGTATCCTGTTGAAATCCACTATATGGGAGATGTCTTGTTAGCAGATTTTGTTTGAAACATCTGCCAGTGTTGATTTAAATGCATGTCTAGGGAAAATTGGCCAGAAAATCGGCACTTTCTAAAAGCAGCAAGGACAGTTGAATGCGAAATATAGGGGCAGCTGAGTCAGGTTCTCTTCTGGAATCAAAGGCCATGAGCAAAAAGTGACCGCTGTCAGTGAAATCAGATGTGCCTATTATGAAAAGCAGTGCTTTCTTCAGACTGAAGGTGCCCCCTGATCAACATTTCCAGAACTTCAGCTTGAAAACTTGATTTGGCTTGAAAATTGCTACACTTAGAGCAAATTATATGTCTTAAAATGCTCATGTTATTTTAGAGTTACAGACTATTAAAAATAATCACCCAACTTTCAAATGTCGGCTTTGATCTAATGTAACTTGTTCTCCCCTTATCTAAAGACAAGGGCTTGTTTTTCTGAATTCACATCCTTAAAAGCTTGCAAATCACCTGTATGTTTTAAGAACAACTTACTGTAATTGATGAGAGTTGCTAATTTACTACTTGTGTATATGTGGGCTTCAGCTCTGTTGTCACTGATTGCAACAGTTCAGGGATCCATCTTGATCCTATTAATGTCAATTGGAGATTGGGTTTCCATGTTGATCCTTTCTTTTTTTAACCAGAAATGGGGCTAGGAAATTTTTGAAGATTGCTTTTAATTGGCTGGATGCGCTTTGGAAAGAAAGTAGCTGTGCTTTGGAGAAGCAGAGCTTTCCCTTTTAGCCCCAGCCATTATAGACCCAAGCATTTGGGTCAGGGAGGTTTTGGCATTAGTCTCCTGTGTGTAAATAGGCGTTGTGTTATGATCGTGGCTTCAATGTTGATGATTGCAGATGTTGATGACTGTGGAGGAAATGCTGCCTGGTCTTTACAAGTCTCCGTGCAGTCAGCACATGCTCTGAATGCGCTGGAAATACCCTCGGTCTCCCCTCGTCTCCTCGGGTGGTACGCTGTGGGTATTAGGAGGCACCAGTCTTTTGAACTAGGCATCTTAACAGCTGCATCAAAACTGGAAGACCCATGTTGCATCTGAAATCTCAGTCTAGGTCAGTTCCCAGGTATGCATAGTCTCCGCTTCGGGGTGTGACCGCAGCACTCCCCGGCCCATCTCCGCCCTGCGTTACCGGGAGGCAGCGGTGGTTGCGTGGGTTGGAGAGCTGGCGAGCCGCACTCAGCCCCGGGCCCCGAGCTGCAGTGTTTGAGGACTGAACCCTAAGATTCACAGTGTCAGCCCCTCTGCTCTGTCAGTCAGGCTGGACGTGGCCAGAGTCGGTGAGATGGTGCAGGTGGTGGTGGCATAGGGAACAGGAATGCATTTCCTAGTCCATTCGTGCAGTCGTGTTGAAGGTATTGCCAGCCCTCCTGGTCCTGCCAGGTGCAGGACAAGGTCTTGCAGAGCCTGGAGCCGCGAAACTCAGCACTGCTGAGAGCTGGCGGAGGAGCGAGTGTGCGATGGTTTCGCTGGCAAGGACGCGACTCCACAGGGGAAAGGCTGTCATGGCGCTCAATCCCCAGGCAGCCTGGGAGGTCAAACTCTGCAGCTTCTGCAGCTGACTTAATTCCAGCTGGAGATAGACATTTCCCTGCAGAAGCCAAGAGATTTAGTGGGCAGCTATGTCTCTCAGCTTCAGCAAGGTGGCTGCCCTGGGAGCACTCTTGGACTGCGTTTGACTCTGCCATGGGTCGGCCTGTCTTAGCCACCGTGTGTTTGTTTGTGATCCTGAGGGGCTGGACCTGGTGGCCAAGGTGATACCCTCAGTCCTTTTCTCATTTTTTTCAGTCATTGTTCTCAGGCTCAAGAAGAATCTTAACACCTGACAATTTCAAAGGACTTAAAAATAGCCTTGGATTTACAGGCGTACCACCACTAAAAATTGATGGGGATGTATTATTTTCCTGGTTTTATCAATCCCAGGGCACAGTGATGCACAGAGAGTTCAAGTGTTTTCACAGCTTGAGGCTGATGAAAAAGACGAGAATATAAACGGTCTACTGTCTGTTAGATAACACTGTAAGCCAACAGTAGTCCTGTTAAGTGGAAAAGTAGTTCCAAAGTCAGTCCTCTAAAAAAAAAAAAAAAAAAAAAAGAAACTTTTTTCTTTTTTTAAAAAAAAANNNCAGTGTCCTGAAAAAAAAAAAAAAAAAAAGGCTACTTCTTCTCTTATTAAACATAAAAATTATACAGCTTGTCAGACCTTGTGCGTATTTCTAATGGTAAATAAGCTCGTTGGTCCACGGATGCAAATAGTGTTTCCAAACAAGTGGAAGTAGTATGGTCTAACAGATAGGATACTTGGCTGAGAACCAAGAGAGCAAGATTTTATTACTGCTGCTCTGTGATTTTTTTTTTTTTTTTTTTNGGGAAAGTTGCTTCACAGGTTGGTGCTTCTGCTCCCCCTCCACCCTTTCCCTGTCTTATTGACGCAGTTAGTAAGCTCACTGGAGTAAAAACCATCTCTTGGGATGTATTTATACATCCACACACACAATGTGCCTCAAGTAACATGGATGCTGCTTTCAATACTGTCTATTTAGAATGATTAGGGTTTTTTTTTGGGGGGGGGGCTTGGTTTGTTTTTTGTTGGGTTTCTTTTTTGTGTGTGTGGTAGTTTTTTGTTTTTATTTTTTTAAAGTTGCCTCTTGCCAAAAGCTGTTGCAGAATGGATCTTAGAATAGTTTGGATAGTCTTGCCCAATAACCACAATGTCTGTAGAAACTGATAATTTTGGAAGCGATCTCTTTTGTCCAGACTGTACATGTAAAAGCCCTGGACCCCTGAGCGGCTTCACTGGCAGGGGTGACTGTAGCTCCCCATTAGCATCGCCCAGTAGTTGTCTGTTCACATGGGAGAGCATCTACTCATGAGTGCAGCCACCTCCTCCTCCCTCGCTCCCCATTCCCTCCAGGATAACATCACCTCTGCAGCCAGCCCTGAAGCTGTCATTTAAATGTACTCTCTGTCACTGCACTGGGGGATTTCTAATCCTTTTAGAGGAATAAAAAGAGGTACTTAGCTCTTGAAGCTGTGTGAGCTAACCGTTTCTTTGGTCAGCTTGAGGAGAAGGAACCTTGCTGCCGGTCATAAAATGCCAAGCGGTATGCTATTGCTTGTGGGCCTGTCTGATCCGCATGGAGTTAAGCCAGCAAACATGATATTTGCTGATACGGCTTACTTTTGTCCACAAACCCCAATATGGTTAATGGAGTGAATAATAGTTAGCAGAAACCTCTTATTTGGAGCGGTGTTGGTGGGCTTGAAAGCCTCTGTAATTCCAATATACGCCTCCTCTTTCCCACCTTCTTTTTGGCTAGGCTGTGTGTTGGTGGGAAGTACGCATTAAGTCCTGCTGAGTTCCCAGTGCACCAAGCCTGGGCTGCAGCTTTTTCAAGTCCATTATATATAAGGACCATAAAGAGTCTCCTCATCTGTATGATCCTGCTCTAATCAGTGTGTTTAAACTGGGCTGTCCGTTGGTGTGCCCAATACCTGCTGCTGTGGGGAAGAAAACATCTTCCTTTCTTTGTGTAGGACCAGGACCTGTTTCTCTAAACATGTACTGTTCTCAAGCTGGAACATAGACGTAGCTGCACTGAGATGTACTGTGACAGAAGCACATCTAAACAGGTGGGAAAAGGAGATATGGACAGAAATGGGTGTTTGTCTGTCTGTCTTCCTTATTCCTTACCATGCTCAGAACAAACAGAGCTTGCCTGCATGAGAAGCACCATTGTGGGTAACTCATGTTCTATTTCTTTGTGTTACATACATAGTTTTCTTAGCCTGAGTCTTATTCTAGCTTTCTAGCCCTTCTTAATCTTTTTTAGATATTTCAGTCTAAGAAATCAGGTCCCTTCTCACTCTTCGGAGATGATTTCTCAGCAGCAATCCTTGTCGTCTTCACCAAAGGGCTTTGGTTACCAGTCAGAGCTGTCCATTTTCACAAGAGGAATTTGTGTTTCCCCACACGTGTCTCGAGAGTCTGCAGTTGCAAAGTCTCCCTCCGACATCAGAAATGCTTTTTACCTGTAATCGACTGCCACCGCTGTAGTTGCTTCATACAGTCCTTGCAGGGTAGGGCTGAATTCCTATGGGATTTGGACGTGTTCCTGACCACCAGCAGTGAGTCTGTGGAAGCTGAGTCTGCAGCAGAGCACAACCTGAGCAGTGTAGGAGAGCTGGAGATGCTTTAGCTGCTGTTTTGACTTGCTACGGTTCCTGGCATGTTTATGTAGCAAACGGGAAGCCTGAGAGATTTGGTGACTGAGACTGTAGTGCTCCTCCTTTGCAGAGCAGGTGTCTGTGGCTCCCTTTGGAGCATCCCTCCGCTCTGCAGACCAACTGGACCAAAGCACCGAAGAATACAGCCAGTGAAGCTTAATAAACTGCAGGGAGTTGTTACTGCTGCCAAGTGCTGTTCACTTTCAGACAGCAGCAAATAAAGACCCTTTTTGTAGTGATTTACCTGTCTTTTTGGTAGTGTTCCCTACCTAAAACAAGAATTTTTCTCACCGCTTCCTCTTTCAGCTTCATCTTGTGAAAAACTGAATAGAAAAGTTTAGCCTGTTAGAAAAAATGTCTGGTCGAGCTCCCCTGGCTGAGCGTGGAGCTTTCCTGGGAACCTGCCCGGGGTAGTGACTGCTGGGATCAGGGCGCCTGTGGCTCCTTGAAGAATCCAGCCTCACGTGATGTATACATCCAAGATAGCATGCTTGGCGTGTCACTGTACTGGGATCCTGCGCCTCATGCCAAGCGTCGATTCAGAAAGTGTTAGACATTTCATAATGATGTAAACTAATTAAAATGATCCCAGGCAGAAAACCCCAATAGCTTGCTACGTTATTTTAGAGCCAGCTGTGACATTTGATTATTTGCATGGAAGTTTTGTATCTTGAGCTTTCCTCGCATTCCAATGCTGTGCATACCGGTGGAAAGAAATGTAATTGGAAATGTGATTTATCCAGAATTTTAAAACGATTTGACATCCCCAAAGACTTCATACTTTTTCAAAATTCCATATTTGCAAGTACACAAAAGACCTTTCCAGATGTTTTACTTCCCTTTAATTTATAATTGAAAAAATATTTTCATCTACCACATTTAATTGGCATACATGAATTATATGCCTAAAATTCTCTGTGTAAGGTCAAGATGTAGGTTTTTTCTTCATGCCCCAGTGTATCACTGTATATGTGGCAATGGGACAGAACAAAGATAGATTGGCACAGATTTTCAAGAGAGGGCTCCCCCCATTTTTAACCCACAGTTGAACTGCAGGTGGGAATTTCAGCAAGCAAACGTCAGTCAAACGACAGGTTTGTATTAGAGAGATGGACGGGTACTCTCCTTTGCATCTGGAATTAATTTTCTATATGCAAAATTGCACCTGCAGAAGGGGAGTCCAGTTCTCCCCTGACCCACTACGCTCCTAGCTTTAGGAGTTTAACAAAATGAGTAACGAGTCTTTGAAAAGTTGCTGGGGCCCTATTGGAAATTGCACTCATTCAGAGCTCTTAATTTTTTTTAACTCTCCTCTCCACTGAGAGCTATTGTGGAATAAGTGTTGTTTTGTGCTGTGATACTTTTCTTTTTTTTCTTTTTTCTCTCTCCCTGCCCCCC
>VZTL01026949.1:51562-61954 GCA_013400535.1 Scopus umbretta | reverse complement strand
CCCCCCCCCCCCTTGCCTTCATTTACCAACTCTTGGATGCATCCGTGCATCTTCACAGACGGCACTTGTCAGGGCACAGTGAGGCTGGTGCTGGCTGATGGCTGGGGGATGCCCTGGCATGCAGATCAGGGTCTTCACCAGCGAGGGCCTAGCCCAGCCTTGGGCCAGGCGTCTTCCTGTCATTGCCCAGCCAGCATCTCTGGCTGAGCTGGCTGCTTCAGCCAGTGAGATGTGATGGTCCCAACACAGTCGTTGTGAGGAAAATAGCTTCCTCCGACTTCCAGTCTCCATCCACCCTGAGGCTGGTCCTTGCTGCCCGGGGTGTACACTGGGGTGGGATCTGACTCTGGGCTATCGCTCATGACGCAGGCTTGCCAAGTGGGAATAGGACACAAGCCTTCCTGCTGGAAAGGTGGCAAAGCAGACACTTTTTTATCATGTTTTTATTGTCTGTGTAAGTTTCATAACATCAATACTATATTAAATTCTGCAATAGCAAACAAGAAAGTGTTCAGAGAAAAGTGTTTATGATCTTATGTGTTGTATTGTTAGCAACTGATTTGCCTGACATAATGATAGCTAAGATGGACTTTGCGTCCCATAAAGTTTATGGTTTGATATGAATGTTTGTATTAGATATTGCAGTTCGAAATCATTGAAATGTCTGTCTGGGAGAGTTTGTCTAGTTTCTTTTCCAGAACATTCTTGGTTTTTTTGGATGGAGGTTGCCAAGACTTTTCTTTGTAGAGAAATTGCTTTAGCTGGAAGTTGTATTCTCACGAAAAATCTTATGATGGAGATGCTTCCCAAAGCGAGGACCCTGGTCTGTGTGGGGAACGTGGATGAGGGAGTGTCAGGAGGAAAGTTTGCTTCTCCACCAGCCCTGGCAGCTCGTGCAGGGCTCAGCGCAAAACTTGACTTTTTTGGCTCTCATGAATGTTTAAATAAATTCTCAGCAATTACACCAGAGAATGGATGCTGTTCATCGCACGCAGCTGAGCAGGGTACTGTGGAGCCTGGTGAGGCCATGGAACAGAAATGCCAGACCGTGTGCCACCCTAACCTCAGTCATTTCTTACCGATGGATAAGGTACAAGGATAGGTAAGGACCTGCAGGGTCTCTTTTATGGCTGCGTGATCACTAGGTAGATGGCTTTTGATGATATTACAAAGGAGTATTTTGTATAAATGATAGAGCTACTCAATGAAGTGGTGAAATATTTACTTAGGTGCAAGCTGTGGACTTCCTTGTAAATTATCGTGTCCTTCCTATACAAGATTATTCCTTGTCTTGAATAGTGCAGCAGATAATAGCTTGTAATAACATAATAGGGCAGTAAGCAAGTTGTTCTTTGTATCACAGGAAGAAAAGCATTTAACCTTGCTTTTACCATTACTTTGAGTGACAGGAGCATTGCTGCTGGGATGATTATTTTAAATGCTGTCTCAGACAGAGTACAGCTTGTCTCGGAGGGCTGAGCTCCATCTGTGGCATGATATGGCATGTTTTCACAGTGATTTGCTTTGAGAATGAGAGAAGACTTCGGCTATATTAAACATCTTTTCAAATGTATCTGCTTGCCATAGTTGGAATCAGCGTCTGCAGGACAAAGTGGTGAGACTATGCCTTCTTGAAAATAGTATTGCAACTGCTTTCTTGATACAGAGCTCTTTGTCCGTGAAGGACCACAGTCTCCTCGACCGCTATAGCGTATTAAAAAAAAAAAAAATTGACAACACTTTTTTTCTGTGAATAAATGCCACATGTTGGAGCTGAACTGCTTTACAGAAGCACACCAGTTTTGCTGCCAGACACTCAAACCAGTAAGCTGATACAGAGCAGCTCAGTCCCAGGTAGGCTCACCAGCAGTCAAGGTTTCCTAAGCAGTCCAGCCCCATTGGTAACCAGAGCTGCCATTGCCTTGGGCTGCCTTGCATTTCAGATTTGGGGTTACCGACTAAGGGACAATCAACTCTGATCAGTCTGTTTGCAGCCTTCCCTCTGTCCTGCATGCTTTCATAACCTGTTGTATAGTGGCACTTTCAAAGTGTCCAAAGGTGTCTCCGTCACCCTGCGGTGCTGTAAAGGAAACAAACAGCGAAGCTCAGGATGCCTTTTAGCAGGAAACTGCTTTCTTGACAACCTTGTTGACGGTACACATGAAGGGAATGGACTTGAGGGGAACCAGGAGCTGTCTGTTCTGACTTGTGTGGCTGGGCTTTCACGTGTCAGCCTTCAGAAAGTGCTTTTGTGCCTTTCAAAGCAGCTTTAAATGTGGAAAGAATGGTTTCTGGTCAGGTTCCCGCTCAGCAACTGCGTCTGTAATGTTTGCTAATGTGACTTCTTATCAATTAAACATCATCTTACAATGTCAAATAACAATAACATAACAAGGAGCTATCGCTCAGAGGATCTTCATCTGTGAGAGCCCATGTGGCTGAGAGGGTGGATTCGAAAAATCCACATATCGCAGCATGATGAATTTTCGGCATAATATTGTGCCTATTTGGCATTTCTGATTTGTCTGACGTAGTCCCTAGGTGATGTAGTGGTCATTTAGGAACACTGAGGATATTGAAGTGACCAAGAAAGTATAACAGATTTCCAGAATTAGACTTCCAGTGCTTGGCAGCTCGCTCACAACCTGTATAAACTTGCAGTGGTGAAAAGCTTCAGTTAATTAAGGTTCCACCCTGCTCAATTATGACTCAAGGACATGAGCCAGTTCAGTAAATGAAATAATGCACTTATCCTCATATGGAACCAAAGCTTCCAGTAAGTCAATGGAAATTTGCCTGATAAAGCAGTTAGTTCTACTACAAGACTGATCTTATCATGTTTCTTTACAATTAATTAATTTTTTTTTAAGTACAAGTCTGGAAGATAGAACTATTTCAGGATCATGTAGATGAACTCAAATACAAGAGTATTAGCCCATAAACAGAAAAACAAGTGACAAACAAACTTGCATACGTTCACTTTAAGGCTTTTTCAAGGCTTATTGAACCATGAGACAGAAAAATTCTGGGAGTTACACACCATTCAGCTGCGTGGAAGAAATAAACAAAACTCTAACCAAGTGTAGAATAGTGTAGAATAACATTTGTTTAAGTATTTCCAGGTGGATCAGACTCGGATGGCTTCTCCTAGGGAAAATCATGCCTCAAAAACCTTTTGGTTAATAGAACTGTAGATAAAGTTGACTCGGAACAAGTAATTTATTTTGTTTTTTCCCTGACTATTTTTGTAAAGTTGCATAGTATAATGTTCAGGAAAATAGCCATATGATCAGATGCCAAGGTTTTTATTAAAAATTAAGCGACTGTACAGCTTGTTACAGAGCAAGGAGAAGGGCACGCGATCCTTATGGGAGCCACGCTAACTGCAGCATGACATTTTCAAATCCAGCGAGATGTTTATGCCTCGTAGGAAGAAGGTTGATTTTTCAGAGCTGTTGTCTGTAAGAGGCCGAACTGATTTGATTACAAATGTCAGTATTGCTCTTTGAGCCTCTTTATTTGGTTCACCTGCAGTGAAATGGGAGCAAGACTTCGAGGCGGTGCGTTTGGTGTTTTTGGAGGAACCATGGACGGTCCTGAATTTACAAGCCTCCCTGTGTTCTTTGAGGTTGTGAAAGGGAGGGAGGTAGCCTGCCAAGCGTTTCTCCTGAATGATACCAAAGTAATTGAGAGATGAGTTAGTAACTCGAGAGTGGCTAACCACGTGCTGTGCTGGAATGGGGAGAAGCAGTGTCCTGTGCTGTGGCCTTTGAAGTCTTGTTCATCTCCTTGTAGCTGAGCTGGGGGGAAATATGTGCAGCCAATCGCGGTCTTTCAAATGCTTCAAATTTCTTTTGCTCTTCAACTTTGTGGGCTGTCTTTTGTGTATGAAGGACTACTGAAATTGCTGAATATTTTTCTGAGTAGCATCTCAGGATTTCGAAGCAATTACTTGGATTTTTGTGAAACAGCTGTTTCACAAACCAACAAACAGGCACAGATCCTCTTGTTTCTTAGAAGGGTGTTTGAGATTCCTTAAACTTTGGCAGCCTCTGGCAACACGAGTCAGAGTAATTTGGGGGGGGGGGTGTACTTTGCTTGGGGTTTCTTGATCTGTGAAAGTTAAGGTACATTGCTTTTTCTTGGGCAGAAATCTGCTTGCTGCAGAGAGAATAATAAACATAGGAGATGTGAACTTTTCATAGAGATCTGATGAAATTACACATTCGGCATCTGGTGTAAGGACTTAATTTCTGGGGGGAAAAAAGTATTTCGCTGGAGAACTTTGTTGCATTGTGGCCAGTCAGACCAGGACAGGAGACAGTGTGGGTCTCAGCATCAAACCAGGACAAAATAATTCAAACTTGTGGAGGCAACAAAATCTCTGGCTTTTTCATTAACTCGATGACGAGTTCTTTTGTGGAGGTAGCTGTCTGAAGAGCCATGCGTTATTTGAGTAGTTACTACAGGTAGCTGTGTACTGAAGTTCTACTGAAGTTAAGTTGTATGCAGGGGTGGGTGCTCCTGGCTTACTCAGAGCTCGGGTAGACGAACCATACTGCTTGCCCTCTGAACTTGCCATTTGGGTGATTTAGCTTCATTTAGTTACTGGTGCAACATTTAGCTGGAGACTGATAATTATTGGCATCACCAGTCCAACAAGCACTGATACAGTTATTGGGATTCATAAATTCTGAATTAATTGGACTCCACCTGTAGCTTTGTGCACTTGGCATCCAGCCGCTATTAGTAGCAGTCGGAAAGGGAGTACCTGTCCCCGAAGACTGAAAAAACCCTAGTACAAGTTAATTATATCCTTTGTTTTCTGCATTCTGTGGGTTTGGAACTGTTAAGCCTAATACAGCTGACTTGCTGCTTTGCCTGTGCTTTGTTTGGTCATGTTAAATAGCTGAGGCTCCGCTGTGAATGACATTGGCAAGAGGTTGCAGTTTCATCGCTCAGTGGAGCCAAGTGGTGCTAGCGCAGTACCAGTAGGTTAGAGAAAACACCGGAAGACATCTAAACAATAGCTCTGCTAAGGCTAATTCTTCAGATAGCCTGATGATGGCTGCCTTGGGTATGCTGACAGCACAGGATTGTGCACCAGCTATGTAAGAAATGCTCAACATTGATCAAGCCAATAAAATGTGGCTTTGATCATGCTGGCAATATAAAAAAGCGGACTGTCGTCACCACCATTTGAAAAACACAAAGCCTTAGGCATGCCACAATGTCAGTGTTTGTCAAGACCGATTTATCTTAAACACAGTGTTGTGTGAAAATGATTACTAGCACTCTTTACCTAGAAAGGACACGCACAATTAACCTGCAAAGCTTCAAGACGTCTCAGTACAGCAACTAATACGCACTTAGTCTAGTTTCAGTGTAGTTTTCAACGTTGGTGCCTTGGTGACTACATGTTTTACGGTTTTGAGGTAGAAAGCTTTCTGATGTAAAATGTACAGAATAAAATTTGCTTTCTTGATGAAGATTTTGGTACTAGGCACTTCATTTCCTGGGATGACCCTGTACTGCTGCTTTACTCTCACTTACTCTTCTGTTTCCTTCCTCTTTACAGGGAGGAAGAAAAGAAAGTGACTTTATGTTAGTTTTATACTTACTTTGTATTTAAAAGAAAAAATGTGGTAAACTGTGATTTACTTCAGTCACGTTTCATTGTGCTGAAGCACCAATATCTGTTTTATCAACCCACTCGAGAAAGAGCCTCTTCCCCTTCTGGCTTGCAAACAAGTCATACTGTGGTTCTGCATGGCAAATTATCTCTTTCTGTGCCTCTGAGAACTGTTGAACCTAACCTGCCTTTACATCAAAAGTCTTGGAATAGTAGAATAGAATCGTAGAATCATTAAGGTTAGAAAACACCTCTAAGATCATCTAGTCTGGCCATCAACCCAACACCACCATGCCTACTAAACCGTGTGCCGAAGTGCCACATCTACACGTTTTTTGAACACAGAAGTTTGCATATACCAGAGGCCAAGTTCTGATTTTCTCCGTAGGGAAATGTGAGGGCAGGTTGTGTATTCTTTCCCTGTACCTCTTATGTGCCTTTGAAAAATGGTCTTGACTTCAGGAATATCTGTCTGTGATGTCCCCCTTTATGGCTATTCCCTCTCAAATGTTAACAATTGTACTGAACTGTAAGGTCAAGATCAGGGAGTCACAAGGAAGTGAATTTATTGAAAATCATCACATAGTTCTTACAAAAAGCAAAAAGAAAGGTCAAAGCATTTACTGACTATTATTTAATTTCAGACTGTATAAGAAACACCCCTGCAGTGGTGGAATAATGTCTCTCCAGAAAGGCTACTTTTTAGACCAAGTTTGTGGGATGGACTTGCTTTTCGTGCTACTGTTGAAATCCTACTTCGAGTTACACTAGAAATTGGTTTCACAGGGCATGTTCCTTCTGATTTCGCATCAAACGTTTTTAAAATGTTTCCTTTACTTTGGTGGGGGGAGGGGAGTTATATTAATGTTTGAATATTTTATTTTGTGTGATGTTACTGTTTTCCCAAAGAGGAGAAATGCTGCTGTAGCTGAGCATAGTGAAAATGTAGCAAAGCAGCAAAGAAATGAGCTGGAGGCAGGGGGTGAGCAGGAAGAGAAGTCTCTTAAACTGTTGCAAAAAGCCTGTTATTGAAGTTATTAATTTCGACCTTTCACCCTCCAGGGTGATAAATGAGTACCTTAAAATGCCAATTGATCTGGGTGGGAAGTGGAAAGCCACTATAATCCAATTAATCACAGAGTACTGGATGCCTCTTTGTCAGTGTGAAATCAACTCCAACACATGCTCAGCTGTTACTCTTTCACAATGAGTAGTACAGTTGTCACTCCCAGTCTCCTGCCAGCAAAAACATCCGCTGAGTTCATTTTACCACCAAATATTTTTACACTTCTGCACTAATAAATATAAACTACCCTGGCTGGAACAGACATGTGCAGTCCTACCACCACTTGCATTGCACCACAGACAGAAATGGAGCTACGCCGCCGTCCTGATCGGCACGCGTGCTTAGCAGTGGTGATTTCTGCTGTAATGGAAGAGTTCTTTCTCCGGTGTTGATTTTAGCCCATGAAAATAGGAATGAGCAGAGGAGGGAAAAATAAAATGAGCCCTTTCAATTGTCCACTGTTGACAGTCTATATGGACATCTTGTAAAGGAGCCTGGAAGTATTTTCTTCTACTTGGCTGCTGCTACGGCCACGTCCACGCACAGGCAGAGCTTGGGACGTGGCAGAGGTGCAGGGTCTGCTCATGCAAAATGCTAAAATTCTGCCATGTTCTGTGACTTACAGGGAAACGTGACACGTATATTTTGTTTATGCCAGCGTTTTATTCTCTGACACGCAAAAATATGTAACAGTTAGTGTAATCTACAGAAGAGAAGTGGGTGGTCATGCCTTCTGTGGAGCACGTAGGGATAACCCATTAGGTAGTGCCCAAAAGCTTCTGATAGCAGACCTGCAGTACCTTTGCATGTAGTTACTACTACTCTGTGTGCCACGGAGCTAACAGCTGAGATAGCACAGCTGACCGGAGAAGGATTACACGACTGGTGAGATGCTTGTTGTACTGTGCCTTGGCCTGATGCTCTGGTGTCTTGACATAGGTAAGAACGTTGTTCAGGTGAAAGGTTGGTGCAGCGGCAAGTTCTTGTTTGGAAGGACCTGCCTTTGAGGCTTCATCTGAACTCTCTTTAAGAACATGCCAAGCATTTAAAGTTCTGAAAATATACTTGTTTTCAACACTGCAGAAGGCTTACACAGCTGAACTCTCCAATATTTATGTTTGACGTCAATGGGAACGTTGCCTGAGTGTGGGATTAGAACCACTGTGCTGTTTTCTGCTCCAGGCGTCAGTGAGAAGTTGTGTACACACCCGCCGAACCTCTGTGGTCTCACGCAGGTCTCATGCCACGGCTGCACTATGGCTATTACAGCAGCATTTGATAAACTTTGCTGCAAAACAAAGTGTTTCCCGCATGTTCTCACGACAGCGCCATCTTTTAGGTAAAGGCCGTTTTTGCTGACGTGGGACAGGTGCAGGAATGTTAGGACAGCGTCACAGGTTGGGTTTCTGTTTAGGCTCGGTAACGCTGGTGTCTTATTTCTTGTTTGTATTACTACGGCACCCCATCAAGGGCCAGGCCTCTTGAGAGCTGTATGTTGTAAAAACAGGTTTTTGTGTGGCCGAGAAGAAGAAACCGTGCTAAAACCGAACAGGGCTGTTAACACACTGGGCTGGATTAACTAGCTGATAGGCTTACTTGTTAAGACTAGCAGGCTTGAAATGTCTGAGGGATTGATAAGGGGAGAGGAGCTGAGCAGAAGAGGAAAGATGCTAAGGCCAAGGTGAGCGTCCACAGGTAATTCCAGAGGAACACCTGAAGAGTGAATGAAACCTGCTTTCATTACCAGTCTTCTGGTGCTCTGAGAATTGCTGACCCGTTCTGCTGTTGATGACTCCATCCCTGTAATCTTGGGTAGTACTGAAAAGAGAACGTAGCATTTACCAAAGTAACGCTTCATAGAAATGGGTGTGTTCCTTCTGAACACATCGGTACGGTCCTCAGGTCACTTTCTGTTCATTTCCTAGCTTGTAAAAGCACTGAGCTCCCTCTCCAGTATTTTGTGTCGGATGATGACAAGCCGGTTAAAAGGATTAGGAACATTAATCCAGGTTATATTCTCTTTCCTTAATCTGTAAGATGAGACATTAATAACCTGTCTCTGCTTTAGGTGAGGTTTTAGCAGGCTGATTTTGACAGTAAAGAAGTTAAGGAATAAGAAGTTCTCAAATTCTCTGAAGATGGGATGAACAAAGGTGGACCTCTCATAGCTCATTTGCGGACAAGTGTAGGGAGTTCAAGGGCATGCAAAATTCAGATGCAGGATTTTTTTTTCTTCTGTTGTTTGACCGAGCGATCGATCGATAAAAGTGTGGGCAGAATCTTATTTTCTGCAATTAGAAGACACGCTGGACCAAATTAGGAATAAAAATATTGTTGATGTCTGCTTCGGTTCTCTCGCCACAGGATAGCTGGGTTCATCCATGAGTTTCTAACAGCAGGTCCCAGTTTTCTACTGCTCTCGTGGCCAGTCAATGAAGGAGATTTTCTCTTGTGGTATGATTTGAACGCACTGCACTTAAGCCAGTGGATTTCTATCAGTTAATAGTTATTTCTGTTTAATAGGTATTAATCTGTAACTGCTTTTTTCTGTGAAATGGGATGAGCTATATTTATCTTTTCCGGTGTGTCTACGGGATTTTAAAAACACTAGCGTTTAAAAGGTCTTTTCAATACACCACTGTATTAGAAACAATAGGGAATAACTGTTCCCCACTCAGACGAGAGGAAATCTTTTGTCTTTAATGGAGTAATGGTCATGCACGTGCAGATTGGTGTGATGAGTTTAGACAAAGCTACTCTGTAGCTTTGGTTTATTTATCGAACATATATAAAATTACACATGTTCCTTTTCCAGATTAAGTAAAGGTGGCCTGTTTGTCTTGGTAAAGATCAGTAATTAATGTCTTTTGGCAGGATAGATGATGTGTCATGATTCTGAGCCCATTACTGTCCCTACATACTATCGCAACCCTTATGTGTCACGCTCACCCTTTCTCCTAAGGTTTTGTCATCCTCGGCGCTCTGCAGGGACATCCAGCTCCCACCTTAGACAGAAGGAATTAGTTTATTTACTGTTCATTGGTAATACAATTACAATTCATTAATCTGTTAAGATCTTAAAACGGTCTATGCTTAACTAAAAAATGTGTACAAAATCTACTGAAGAAAATAACACCTGATTCAATAAACGAAGAGTATCTTTTCATATCAGGAACGGGAGAGTCCTGATTCTTTTCCAATAACTCATAATTGCCATGATACCAGTTTTCACGTGCTCTTAAAGGAAATCCCATAGACTTAATAGTATTGGTATTCGTTAGTTCTTGGATTTGATCTTTTAAGTGTTGATCTGTCTTAACTTTCTCTGCCGCTGCATCCACCAAAGATGTTGATTTAATTTTATACCTAACTGCGGTGTCTACTACTAGGGCCTGATCTCCTTTAAGGAATACCAGGTCCGGTATATATAGTTCATTTTGTTCAGTACCTTTTACTTCTGTAACATATCAAAAAGGACTTTCCACTTGGGGGGTGGGGTGGGGTGGAATTCTCCTTTCTGTTTAAATAAATCTGACTACTATAATTGTAGCTTAATCCAGTGGTCTGATTAGCGTGATTATATTTCTCCAGCACAGATGTTCTAGAAATTTGCATTTTGTTGACATCAATATTAACTTTATTTTCTTAAAGCTCAATTTAATTTTGCTAAAGAATTATATAAACAAGAACATGT
>VZTL01026949.1:32789-51539 GCA_013400535.1 Scopus umbretta | reverse complement strand
TGTGACCAAGCTCGCCCCCCCCCCCCCCCCCCCCTTGGAACTCAGTCCTTCACTTCTGGGTGGTCACTATACTTACTGGGTGTTTTTATACAGTGGGGTATATACTGAGAGCTCTCTTATAAAAACGAGAATACAATGGAATACTGTTTACAATTAAGACATTTGAACTTTCTTACTGCAGTTGTCCATCTCTTCCTGTGGTCAGCACAAGAAAATCGGTCTGTTGTTACAGTGACAATTTCGGATATGTTTCAAAACAGCAAATAAGCTTGGCTTTGATGGGGGGGGAAACATTCTTCTTGTGAGGGCTAAGGACTCCTGAGTTTGAGCGAGGATGGCAAAGACGAGGCATTAAATCCTTTAATACTGAAAGGAAATCCATAAAAAGCTGCATTATACCTTTTACTTCTTATCAGTCTTCATTTCTGGTCTTCATTTCTGATCTTCATTTCTGTCAGGATAAGCAGAGTCAAACTTGGTTTCAGGGTAGAACAGCCAAGGCTGTTCCTTGTGCTGTCAGCGTTACTGTCCTAAAAGATGCTGCTGCCGCATCCCTCTGTGCTTTCTCCACCTCAAGAGTCCCTGTGAGATGTTGCAGTACAAATTTTCCGGTGAAGAAAACTGTTGCATTCAAAAAAAGATAGAAGCTGTCAGACAGATAATCGTTGCTCCTTCAGAGGCAGTTCTTAAAAAAAGAAAAAAAAAATCTTGACCTTTTTAAGAGGGAATCTACTATGACAGTGCCCCCAAATTCAGACACTGGTTTGGGTCAGTGCCATATGAATGGTTCTAATAAAAATCCAACCTGCCTAAATATTGGTGCTTGAAGTTTGCCAAACCACATTGCATAATAGCGTTTACTGTTTGGGTTTGAAACAGCAGAAGCGTTGATGAGTCCTTCCAGATCCACTCTTACTAGCGTCCCTGAGCGCCGTAGCGTGAATCCCCCCTTGTCCCCATTTTTGTCTACAGGTTCTGAATCTCAGAGCTGGGTCGAGTGAAATCAAATCCATTTTTGGAGGTGCTACTCTGCTTTGAGATGCAGTTGGTCCTGGGTTGCAGGTTGAGATGCAGTTTGTACTGGGACAGAAGAATGGCTGCGGGGGCTGTTGGTGTTGTGTACTTCTGTGTTTGAGAGATCGAGATCTATTTGGTCTTACGCATAGCTTGTAGAATGCAATATACCTAATAAGTTGTGGTTGTCTCATTTTGGGGCACGGTTTTAGTTCCTTTCTTTCATAACTTCAAAGGTGAAGGCTTTAACTAATTGCAGATACTAACCAACTCTATTTTAATACTAGTTCTTTATCTGTACTGCTGCCGTAGACTGAATTTCATAATGTCTGTGAGGAAAGAAGACCGGACTGCAGCTGACATGACACTCCATCCTGAATGAGTTCACGCTGGGCATGTTGAGAAAAGAATGGGTTAGGATTAAACCTCCGCCCTTGAGAGAGAAGGATGTGCATTACCACTTCTGATGTGTGTTCACGATCCGAGCTCTCACTCGGCACCAAGTTGCTTACGAAAGAGATCTGATGAAGCATTTCTCTCCGTCTGCTCTCAATGGGAAGATCGAAAATTCTTTTCTTTTGATGTGATCTTTCAGCAGTTATTCATTCATCTCTTCCAGAGTAGGTGACCATAATGTCCTGTGCCCATACAGTAAGTGTAGGCATTCACAATATTTCGCTGTACACCATACAGTTAGGCATTTAGAAGCATAAATGATTACGGAGCGTACCTACTCGTATGTTTACCCAAAATCTCTCACTAATAACAGAAAGTATATTACAGTTCCTGTGGCAGGTGCTCATGCCAAGCAGCTGTGCTATGAGCTGCAGGTCTAGCGGCTCAGAGGGTGGCACGAACACTGTCTTAAATCTGTACACAACTTCTCTTAGGAGGATTAATCAAAAGACATGGGATAAATACTGAGTCTCCTTGAATAAGTTTAAAAGTAAAATTTTGCTCTGCGTGCGTGCAGCCCACATTTGGATCGGAAATGGACAGGAAAGACAAATGAACGCAGGGAAGGGATGTACCACTGTAAGGCGCAGCACTGAGGTCGGTACAGTTGTCTCATTATACACGTGGGTAACGCTTATGTGACTTGCGTGTCATTCAGGAGTTGTGCTATTGAGTTGTATATCCTGTGCTCACGCCTGCTATGACATGCCACTCCGTAGAAAAATTACTTGTTTGGGTAATTAAGAAAAAAAAGTGGGAAGCTGATGATGTACAGTGAGGGAAAGCAGGAAAGTGTTTCAGGAGACAAATGTTCTGGCCTCATGGCAAAACGGTGGCTAATTAAAAAAAAAGAAGTGAGATGAGTCCTAGATTGGTAGTTTTTATAACTTTGTAGAATGTAAAGGATATATTTGGTAACGGGTGGTTTTGTGAATACACACATAATTCCTTGAAAGGCAAAACAAGCAATTCTGTAGTAATAGAAGGTATGGTTCTTTGCTTTTTTTTAAGAACAGAATTGCATGCTCAGCTTGTGTAAAGTGAACTTCCATTGCCTTTGGTAAGTTGCTTTATACTAGCTAAGATTTGATGTATGTGCGTTTTTGGGTTTTTTGGGGTTTTTTTAGAAGAAGAATAGAGGACTTCTGCTTGTTCACCCATTCTTTATGCTTACGATGAATAACAATGAATTAAACTTGGGAAGTTCTTTCTTGGTGATACTGTTGTACAACTGAAAGGTGGTATTACCTGACGTACCAAAAGTGATCCATTCTGGGAGAAAACAAGCAAACGGACAAGCAAAAACCCACCCTGAAACATCAAATCCAGTTTCTGTTTCTTCTGTGTGGATGCAAAACTGAGTGTCATTGATGTACCAGTACTTTTATTTTGTAGCTACTAAGTTTTGCATTTTTCCATTCAGTTTGCTTTGTGATTTTTTGGAGACAGGCCACCCGCTAACCAGTCATTTAACAGCACGGTTGATTTTTCTGGAGTCTGCTTTTTGTAACAAACCTGGAATGCTAACCACTGTCCTGGTTTCAGTTGTTTACACTTCCCAGCTTCCCATGCTCTGCCAGGTGCACAAGAATCTGGGAGGGAATGCAGGCAGGACAGCTGATCCCAATTAGCCTGAGGGCTATTCCATATCACCTGATGGCAAGCTCAGTATATAAACTGGGGGAGTTGGCCAGGGGAGGGAGTGATTGCTGCTTGGGGGCAGGCTGGGCATTGGGTGGTGAGCAATTGCATTGTGTATCACTTGTTTTGTATATTCTGTTGTTATTATTGTTATTTTCTCTTTCTCTGCTGTCCTATTAAACTGTCTTTACCTCAACCCACAGGTTTTAGGGTTTGGTTGTTTTTTTTTTTTCCCCCCTGATTCTCTCCCCCATTCCACTGGGGTAGGGGGAGGGTGAGCAAGTGGCTATGTGGTGCTTGGTTGCCGATCAGGGTTAAACCACAACACCTCTTTGAAAAGTAATTGTGAACAGAGAAGGTTTGAGCTGGGTCGTTTTTGTTTTCCCAGTAAAGAGGGTGGCCAAGAACGTATCACTCAAGCCATCTTTTTCCTACCCTGCTTCCACACAGCCAGATAAGAGGTATTTCTTCCATAAAGAGCATCTCACCTTCTGCCATTTCCATTCTTGCTGTCCAGTCCTTTCAAGCGTACATGCCAGTCTCGAAACCCAACGACCACCTGCATTCTATCCCTGTTCTGTGATATTCCGTAGTCTCTTGATATGAGGGGATTTTGAAACCTGGTCTAAACCAAGTAGTTTTTAAGACTGTTCTATTGAAAACCTGACTCGGGTTGTGATCATCAGGACAGAAGCACATTAGTAAGCTGTGAGTTTTCCTCTTTTGCCTGCAGGACATTACTGCTCATTTCTCTCTCTCTCTCTCTCTCTCGACATTTCAAAGCAGCTGCAACCTATGGTATCTCCTGCAGGATGGACTTAAGTTTAGAAGGTATGTTTTCACGTATGTTGTCGTGTATGTTTTCTTGTATGTTTTCATGTAACTCATTGGAAAAGGTTCCCATCAAATCTGCTGACATTTAGAAATGCCTCTCTGAGAACAGATGGCCTATGAAACTATATTTCTGTATATACAGGCTGGAGGGCAGAGAAGCGGTTCCTGTAAGGTTAAGTAGCCATACTCTGTTCAGGTTAAGAAGACTTCTGAAGTCAGTGAGAAGCTTGTAAGCAAGTTGTTCTGGATCAGGACTCTGAAGAGCTCTGCTCAGCTGGCCGGTGGGGAAAGGCTCTGCCTTGTTGCCCTTACCTTCTAGCCGCTAAATCTTTTGGCGCCGTATTCTGCGAGAGAGACTTTTGGCTGGCCCATAAGCAGGGTAGAAGCTATGGTGAATTGTAGTGTCTGCTTCTAATAATTCAGCATATTCGTGTAACTGGTTACAAATAAATGTAGGAGAGTGAGGGGAGGCTTGAATGTGCAGTTTTATTATTGGAGCACACCAAATGATTCCAGTAAGTTGACTGGGAGTTTACAAACACACTGGCTCAACAGAATAAATACTACAATTCATGCCATTTGAGCGCACTGGTGCTATATGAAAAAATGTGTGTCTTGTAGACATAGATGATGGTTCTGGCTGGGGATACTTTTATTTATATTTTAATGTTGCAGTCAAAACCATTTCTGCCAGCCTCGAGTTATACTTTCGCCAACCGTAAAACTCCATGACAAGATATTAGAAATTCCAATTGATGAGAAATGCTGCAAAATACCTGGAGCTGAGGCTTGAGCATTTTGAAAATCTTTCTTGAAGTTATTTCTTTTGAATGAGAAGGATGTGTTTGACTTGTAGAGTTAATGTAAACAAAAGACTGCTGGAGTGTGTACATCTGTATCTCGCCAGATATTGCTTGGCTTGGGTTCAAATAAGGGAATCCTCTGATGTGTGTGTATGTAGGAGCTGGTAAAAATGTCTCAATAGCTGGTCGGCAGGAAGATGAGGGACCTGGTACTGATGGTTTGGAGAGAGTGCGTTTTATTCCTGGTATCGGGACTAACGGGGAAAAGGTGTCGTCCCAGTTTCTGAAGTGGAGTTTTTACCCCGTAGTCATCGCGTCTAAGAATGCCCACCATGGTCCCTTGGCAGGCAGCAATGGTAAGGACAGGTATCTTGCAGAGGAGAGAGAGAGACCATTTTCCTTTTCTTCTCTTTCTGCTCTGACATGTTTTTTTTCGCCCATATGGTCGCAGAAGCAGAGCCATGCTTGTGCTTCTTGGCTGGACAGAGGTGATGTCGCAGGAGTTATCTTCTGCGAGTTGACCAGCTGCTTCCTGCACAGTATAGGTGCCCCTTTCCTGTGGTATTTGCTGAGCTGCCTGCTAGCTCCTACGTGCTCTGCTGGGCCTGTCTCCTCCTCGGGGCATGGAGCAAAGGAGGCTTGGATGAGTATTTGGTTAGGAAAGCAGGAGAGGGAATGAAGAGATCCTCAGATCTGGGGAGATGCTGAGTTACATGAATGACTACAAAGAGTGTGGGGTAAAGAGATGCTGTTTTTCAAGGAACGAAAGGGAAGAAAATAGATAAAGGAAAACAGTGGAGAAAGTAGCTCTGGGAAAAAAAATAAGGAAGTGTTATGGAAGTGAAGGCATAATGGTGAGCCAGAGGCAGATGTGAAGTGGGGGGAAGGGATTAAGAAACAAATGAATAGGCAAGAAAAGATCCAACTTGTGGGGTTAGCAGTTTTGGTTTAATTTAGATTTCAAATGTTTTCCTTGCTTCAGATACTATTAACGCTTTTCCCAGAAAGAGGATACCTCCCAACTTGCCTGTAAGCCTTTGTCCACTTTCAAACCAGACCTTGAAAGAGATCTGCATAATTAAAGCCTTCTGGTGAGATACACAGCACCGTGGCTTCTGCGCCAGAGCTCTATCCGTACAATCTGCCTTTTCCCATGTTTGCGCTTCGCTTACAAGTCAGAGATTTGCATTCATCTGCATTTAGGATGATGCCAAGTTGCTGACAGCTAACTTGTTCCCTTCCCGGAAGGCATACGTGCTATTTATGTTGCAGCGGTAGGTCACCGCTAGTTGGTCACCGTGTATGTCGGAGGCATGGGCAGGTGAGTGCAGAAGGGGACGGCGACTCCCCATGCTCCGTGGAGGTGAACTGGCGGAGAGCGGATGGACCTTCCCTCTGCCCCCGCTTGTGGTGCAACAAGTGAGTTGGCAGGGAGGTTGAAATGATGAAGTGTTGCTGCTATAGATGACGTGTGATTTGCCTCCCCTTTAACAAGCAGAAATGGCAGCCAGCAGGCAAGCCGTTATCCCAGCAGCCTCCGTGGCTTCCCTGTTCTGAGCTTCCCGGGCTCCATTTCTTGCTCTCGCTCTGGGCAGCTGAGAGCTGGCGAGGTGTTCTGCCGCGTGTGTGATTAGCAACGCTCCTTACAGACTTTGCTATGTCTTCCTGGCCTCCCAGACTTGGAAAATGCTCAGAGTCAGACACAGGGCACAATTGCTTTCATTTCCATAAAACCCCTTTTTATTTCATGCTTCTGTGGAATTCGCTGAACCTCAGCCATCTCTGGTGTAGATACAGTAAAGTCATCAGAAGGATAACAAGGGTGCATTTGGCCCTGCAAATGGCACGTGAAGCGCATCGTAACCATTCCCGCCTTTCCAGCGTTCGCTTCCTGAAACCCGACTGGAATCCTTGTAATAGCCCGAGCGTGAAGATGCGATTTCATGCTCAGTAATTGCAAATTCTCAGGTCATTTAAGTTCTAAGCATCTTGAAAACAACAGCTGAACCTGGTATGACCAGGCTCTCCTAACCCCAAGCAGACCCGTGCCTGCTCCTCCGGACGCCTGTGCTGTACGCTGCACCCGCATCAGGCGTTGTGCTGAGTCACCCCCGAGTCACGAAGCCGGAGGGCAGGCCGCGATGCGCATGCACAGCGTGGTGGGGGACATCAGTTTGAGCTTTTCGTAGTGAAATCCACTGTTAAATCTTTTGGGTTTCATCCTTATTCAAATGAACTTCTCATTAGGTTCAGTGGAACTTGATTAAAACTTTAGTACTCAAGCCTTAATTATTTTGCAAACTTATCTGTAGCAGGAATATTGACATGTTGATATGTGCAACAGTTGCAAACTACTGAAGTTAACGAATATGTTTAAGTGGTGGGGAAAAAAAAAAAAAAAAAGCCAGGTTGAGCCCAGTGGAAAACGTAGACCGGAGTGTAGATTCTTTTCACCCTGAAAACAGGATAGCAAATGTCTGAATGGATCCTGTGGTATTTCATGCTCTGTTCCTCTAATCCAGGGCATCCTGGCTGTGCTGCGAGTGCTCTGTTCCCCCAGGGAACACAGCCTTCACACTGTCAGTTGTAGGGATGGGCACTGAATGATGCAAATCCTTTGATTTTCACACTCTGCTCATCTGCCGTATTCACCTGTGGAATGAATCCTGAGGTCTTAGCTCGGAGCAGGTACTCAGTAATGTTCCCAGAAAGGGTCAAGATCTGTTGAGTGCTTAGGACTTCGTGTGCGGTTCGATTTCTATGGGCATGAAATACCTGTAGCTTTAGGGCTATGCTAGTAAAAAACACAAGGTAAATTCTTATCTTCCTTATTCAGGAACCCCAGGAATTTCCCCTTACAAAGATTTCCCCTTACAAAGATGGCAAAGAGCTCCAGGGTTGATCCTGGGAAATGGGTGCCTTCTGCCTTCTCCTCTCCCACCCCGCGGGGCAGCTGGGTGCCAGGATTGCAAACACCACTGTGGATCCCCACCAAATACCGCTCTGGTTTCCCTCAACGGTGGGGGGCCACCTGGCCAACTTGGCTGCGATTTTGAATAGGACTGATTGAGGGAGCTGAAGAAAGCACATTAAATCTTTGAGCTGGTCTAGTAAAAGAGCAGTTAATTATCAAGTGGATGTTTCTGTTAGTACT
This sequence comes from Scopus umbretta, assembly GCA_013400535.1. Classification (NCBI taxonomy): domain Eukaryota; kingdom Metazoa; phylum Chordata; class Aves; order Pelecaniformes; family Scopidae; genus Scopus; species Scopus umbretta. The sequence goes on along the minus strand of VZTL01026949.1, from coordinate 43,637 downwards.
GCTATGCTGCGAGGCCCTACTCTCTGTTGATCATAACTTTTGGGAGCATGAGAGGTATAAATTTAGCTCAATTATTGTTTGATGGTCCACTCAGTCTTGTTTTGGGTTATCACTGAATGGGAAGCTCTTGTCGTTGAAACCAGTGAGCAAGTATTTCTTGTCTTCTCCTCACCCTCAGAAGAAAACTTCTAATTGAGAAGAAAAATATGTAAGCAATAATAGAAATGTGGCATATTTATCAGGCTACAGACAGAACATAGGCTAGTTTGTTCTGGGGCTCCAGTTAAAAATATCTATCGTGAAAATTGTGTCGTTTCTTACTCTTTCTGGTTCTTAGGGATAAAGGGTTGAATTAAGCCAGTTCATAGGAAAGCTGTGAAGGTATATTTTGCCATTTTGAGGGTTTTACAGTTATTCGTATATCTGTATTTTAAAAGTAAAGACAAGAAAGTGACTAGCCGCTATTAGCTGGCTGAACTGATTCCATGTGGAATTCAAATACCAGAAATGTCCAGCATGTCCACCAGTAGATGATGTTGAACAGATTCTATTCTAATGAAAAGGCATGAGCCGCAGAATTGGTTGGGAACTTTGACGGGCTTTTCCAGGTTGGTAGCAAACGGCATCGACTGTTCTGGTACCCGCCTGCTGCAGCCGAGCGGATGCAGACTAGGCATGGTCGCTGTCACCTGGCCCGTTTCCACAGATCTGGACACCATTGCGTCCATGTACGCCAGCCACGGGGACGGACTTGTGCGAGGGTGGTGAGACAGACACGCACGCAGCAGTACAGATGATTAACAAGTGGATATGACTAACAGGAATAGGCACGTATTTTATCCTAAGGATAGCAGTTTGTACCTTAGATGTCTTATTTGCGAGTCTGATGGTTCTGCGCTGTTGTACACTGGACAGATCCTTACTTGGCTGAATACACCTTGTCAATGCATGTTGCTTTTGGACTTGCAGAACTACCCCACGTGAACGATAACGTGGAGAAGAGGTGCAGAAGTGACTCAGCTGGTAAAAAGTGGTGCGTTGCCTTTGAGGAAGCTTTATTCATGCTTTCTGCCATTTCTGTGTAAGCAGCAGCAGCATCAAAACGATCGGTGGCAACTCAGAGTTGATGCTGCGATCGTGATTGCCTGCAACTTCATGCACAAGAAACAATCATGGTCATTTTGAACTGGAAAGCCTTCTGGCAGCAATGAGGAAAATGCGTGTGGCTGCGGGTGTATGTGGTCTTCCTACTGCCTCAGAGCAGCTCATAATGTCACAACCTCGAGCTTCTACAGACTATCCAAGTGAATGAGACAGCACATAAGAGAAGTACAGGGCTTCTCTAAGGAAGCTGGCATTTATCTGCTATGAAAAATGAGAGTTGGATTATATCTTATGAGCTAAGTCTGGGCATGTTTCAGATGTGTTTGGAATGCAGGGGTCTATTGATGATGCTTCTGTGACACTTTGCCATAAGGTCTCCTCTCAAGATATACACCATGGGTACTGAGGCTGTCATTTAAATAAACCAACCAAAAAAAACCCCAAAACGGAAACAAAACCTCCCAAAACTCTGAGCTCACAAAAAAAGAATTGAGGTCTCCATATTCCCTTCAGTGACAAGCTGTCTTCCTGTTGTAATCACCTGAAAATTCCCCATTTTTCTACTAAAATACTTTATTATATTTATCTTCTGTGATCACGTACTAGAGCAAGACATAAAGGTTAATGAGTCTCCTTACTGTGGAGGACGTTTGAATTACTTCTGAAGCTGCCTAACTCAAAACTGTATCAGATTTCTAAATGAAAGAATTGAGGCTATGGAATGCTATTGACAGAAGGAAATGACTAAGCATGTGATGAATCCAAATGAAGATCAAAGCCACCTCTACTTGACAACATAGCCTTGATAAATAGGACCACGTTTTTGAGTGGGTAGCAGAGGTATTAGGAATCTTAGCTTAGGAGGGATTCACACTCGCTCTCAAGAAAAAAAGCAGTGGTGTATAACAAGCTTTTACTTGATGCATTACTGTGTCTATAAATATTTTATTTATGTGTTACTGTTTCTATAAATATTTATATAAATACAAAAATGTTTCTATAAGTATTTTAACAACAAAAGGAGAGCCTAGGAGAATTTCCATCTTTTACTGGATGCAGGGGGAACCACAGTGACAAAGGATGAGGATAAGGCTGAGGTGCTTAATGCTGCCTTTGCCTCAGTCTTTAATAGAAAGGTCAGGTGTTCTCCAGGCACCCAACCCCCTGCGCCTGGAAGACAGGGACAGCGAGCAGAACAAAGCTCCCATGATCAAAGAGGAAATTATTAGTGACCTGCTTGGCCATACACAAGTATGTATGTCCTATATGGACAGGGTCCACCCAAGGGTACTGAGAGAGCTGGTAGAGGTGCTCACCAAGCCCCTTTCCATCATCTATCGGCAGTCCTCACTGACTGGATGCTTGCCAATGTGACGCTCGTTTACAAGAAGGGCCGGAGGGAGGATCCGGGGAATTAGAGGCCCATCAGTCTGACCTTGGTGCCAGGGAAGGTCACGGAGCAGATCATCCTGAGTGCCATCATGCAGCACATCCAGGACAACTAGGAGATCAGGCTCAGCCAACGTGGGTTTCAGAAAGACAGGTCCTGCTTGACTAACCTGATCTCCTTCTATGACAAGGTGACCTGCTTAGTGGGTGAGGGAAAGGCTGTGGATGTTGGCTACCTAGCCTTTTAGTAAAGCCTTTCCCACAACGTTCTGCTTGAGAAACTGTCTGTCTGTGGTCTGGACAAGCATGCTCTTTGCTGGGTCAAAAACTGGCTGGATGGCTGGGCTCGAAGGGTGGTGGTGAATGAAGTCAAACCCAGTTGGCGGCTGGTGTCAAGCGGTGTTCCCCAGGGTCCAGTGTTTGGTCCAGTTCTGTTTAACATCTTTATCAACTATCTGTGTGAGGGGATTGAGTGTACCCTCAGCAAGTTTGCAGATGACACTAAGCTGGGTGGGAGTGTCGATCTGCTTGACGGTAGGAAGGCTCTGCAGAGGGACCTGGACAGGCTGGATCAATGGGCTGAGGCCAATTGTATGAGGCTCAACAAGGCTACTTGGGTCACAACCACCCCATGCAACGCTACAGGTTTGGGGATGAGTGGCTGAAAAGCTGCCTGGCAGAGAGGGATCTGTGGGTACTGGTCGACAGCTGACCAAATATGAGCCAGCAGTGTGCCCAGGTGGCCAAGAAGGCCAATGATGTCCTGGCTTGTATCAGGAATAGCGTGACCGGCAGGACCAGGGAAGTCATCCTTCTTGTGTACTGGGCAGTGGTGAGGCTGCGCCTCAAATACTGTGTTCAGTTTTGGGCCCCTCATGACAAGGACGACTTCGGGGTGCTGGAGCGTGTCCCGAGAAGGGCAACAAAGCTGGTGAAGGGTCTTGAGCACAAGTCTTATGAGGAATGGCTGAGGGAACTGGAGTTGTTTAGCCTGGAGAAGAGGAGGCTCAGGGGAGACCTGATCGTGTTCTGCAACCCCCTGAAAGGAGGTTTCAGCAAGGTGGGTGTTGGTCTCTTATCCCAAGTAACCAGCGATAGGACAAGAGGATACGGCCTCAAGTTGCGCCACGGGAGGTTTAGATTAGGTATTGGGAAAAATTTCTTTACTGAAAGGGTTATCAGGCACTGGGACGGGCTGTCCGGGGAAGTGGTTGAGTCACCATCGTTGGAGGTATTTAAAAGATGGGTAGATGAGGTGCTTAGACACATGGTTTAGTAGTGGACAAGTATGGTTGGACTCAATGATCTTAAAGGTCTTTCCCGACTAAATGATTCTATGATTTTCCGTTTTGCTTAATGAAAGAGTAAGAATAGTTCAGAGGAGCTGAAGCATGAATGTAAGGGGGGAGGGGTTTATGCCAAATGAAAAATAAATCAAAGAAATGGAGGAGAAAATTATCTTGTTAAATATGAAGGGAAGGTTATTAGAGAGCAATTTGTCAGCTTAAAAGTACAACCCTAAAACTGGCAAGATTGGAGACTTCAATATCCAGTGCTGATGTATTAAGTAAGATCGAGCTGAGGTTCAAAGTGGCTGTGCACTGCTTCAACATGTTTATATAGCCCATTTTGGATAGGTTCTTGTGTATGTTTTCAAGGTTACCCATTGTTTCAGACAACTTGATTAAATACATTAGCCAGGAAAAAAATTAAGCAGTACAAGTCACTTGGTGCTGGCTTTCTCAAGTTGTAGATGGACATTCACTGCCCACTTCTTCTTCCTGCGTTTAGCTGTTTGCCCTGCTAGAACAGATAAAAGATTATATTTAGGGAATTAATTTCTTTATTATTGGCCATCCCCAACTGTATCTGAATGGTAAAATAGAGGCTTCTGGGAGACAGAAGGGACTCGGTAACTTCCTGTGGCTTTATTTTTCCTGTATTTGTCCAGCCCTCTCTTGAATATAAGGAAGCTCCTGGTGTCCACTTGTGGTGGCAGGGAGTGCTACAGATTCATTATCCCTTGCATGAGGAGCCTTTCCCTTTGCTAGCTCTGAACTTCTTAGTCTCATTTCATGGTCGCTAGTTCTTCCTTGGAGTAGTGAAATGTAAGTCCTTTTCTAGGTCATCCTATCGTGTTCTTCCACATCACCGTAGTTCACTCATACATTCTTTGTACAGAAGCCATTTCATATCTGTGATTTATCTCCTGATGTTTGACTGGAGGGAGGTGGAATGACTGCTGTTGGAGCCCCTGTTGACCTCAACAACTTGGTCTCATCGGCAGGCTTTACCGCTGCTTCACATCACCCCTTCTTCCAGGGCATCCATGTGCTTGTTTAACCACGCATATTGTGGCACAGGGCCTTGCAAAAGTTCCAAACTTTTCTCTATTACAAGAACCATTTCTTTTTCCCTGTTTTTTCTATCCTGACTGAACAGTCATCCTTTTCTGAATAAAAAGCCAACACCTGCAACAGTAAGCTTACCAGCATTCCTTTGCCAATGTAAAATAGCCTGTCAAGGACCAGGTTCCTTGCTCGTTTCCAACCTCTTTGTCTTGCGCTGTTTTGTGGCTTGAAGAACTAATGCAGACAGCAGACATCACTGCTTTGGTGTAGCTCCTTAAGAGAGTGTGTCCTTATGAAAAGGGAGGGTGGAAGATTTGTTCATCCACTTGTCTCCTTTTAACAGCAAAATAGAAATAGTCACTCTCTGTATAAGCACTGCCATTGAGTCTGACCCTTTTTACATTGTTAAAAGGAAGGGAGCAAGGTAATTGAACTTCGAGCCTATTGCCATACTTGGTTCAAGGCATTCTGCAGAAATTAATATCTGTGTACTCTCTATGGCCACAAAAGGAGGGGTCTGTTACCAGAGGTGCTGTAATTGCATATTCAAACCTCTCTCTGCTTTTGTTATTCTAGTTTTGGTAAAATTGTTCAGTGCCCTCTTCACGGTCTCAATGACCTAGCATCTGGCCTTTCTTGGACTCTTCTACAGTGTAAGGTTTTCTCCCCTCCCTCTGGTCTGGAAACGTACACTTAAAGTGTGTGACAGTCCCACCAAGCATGTATGATAAAGGCTGTTAAGCTAATGTAAATCACACACCCTTTGTTTAGCAGTCTGAGTAATCAAAGGAAATATTCTTGGGATGGCAGCAGTGGCTGGGATAATTCAGCAAATGGCAGGCTCTGTCCAAAGCAAGTGGAGACCTACACTGATGTTATAGGATGAGCATTGCGGTTTGGGGTCAAACTTTCACATCAACTTTGCTGTTCCCCCCACAAGGAGGAATCGGCGTGTGGAGGAATCGGCGCGTGGAGGAGCCAGTCGAAGCTGCACAGAGACTCAGTGCTGAGGAGCAAATCAGTGACTTGAACAGCTCTAGTGTTGGAGAAATAAACCTAGCAAAAAAAAAACAGACCATGAGGGTATAGAAAGTTGACAGGACACAAATGGTCTGGTGGACTGAAATGGAGGAACAGAAGACAAAGAGGAGAGCCTGGATGGAGAAAGGCTGATCCTCACAGTTTATCACGCTACTCCTGTCTCTGATAAATCACTGCAAGAGAATGTTGCCTTTGGTTTGCAAATGCAGCTCTTCAGAGGCTTGTGCTGAAAAGCTCCAAAAAGGAAAGCAGAGGGATTGAAAAAAAAAAAAAAAAGCAAACCAACCAACCAAAACCAACCCACAGGTGGAAAAAAGATTTTTCTTTTTTTTTAATTTTAAAAGATGAATGATTGTCAGGTCCTTTTATTTTCTAAAGCATGAAATTGTGGACAGGACATAGCAATGGAACTAGTGTGCAAACACAAAGATAGCAACGGTCTGAATGTGAGAGAAATAAGAGAGAACACAGAAGGAGAAAAAGGGGGATAGAGAGAGTGGGAGGTGAGGTGGGGTAGTGCTGGAGCAAGTAAAAGGAAGGACCCTTCAGGGTGGGAGACTCTGGAAATTATGCAGAAAAGGGGGAAATACTAAGAAAAACACAACCGTAACAAAAACCTGCAGCTGCTGCTTCTGGTAGAAGGTGGGAGAAATGGCAACTCTGAGTCAGAGTGTGGTTTTTGTCCGGATCTTGGCAAGGCTCACTTGTATGTCACAGCCACAAAATTACAGAAAAAACAACTTCATTTTGAAATTCTTCTTGTGTCTCAGGTAAAACTTCATGGGACACTAGTGGGCTTTTGGCCTAAGAACAGTCTGTGAGACCATGCAGCACAGGGTCAGATTCTCTCCTGCATGACACTTGGCTTGAGCGTGCTTGTATCGGGGCATGTTTGGCCAAGGCTTTTGAAGAAGCCCTATTTAATAGAGCTGTCAAAAATGCACTCATTTATGTTTTTAGTGCAAGGCTTCCCAGTAACCTCTGGCTCTTTTGCATAGCTGCATCGACACAGAGCATCCGTAAATGCAGGTAAGCCTTATTTATTGGTATTTTGTGTTACAAGAGCACCACAAGCAGCCAGACCCTAATGGGAGGTGTGCCCAAAAGGCACACTGTGCCAAATTATGCTCTGTAATTTGTTATGGCCATTGAGGTGGGGAGTTGAATTCTCTAATTTCACTGAATTCAAGAAAGTGTCAGAAGAGAGTTGGAGGGTAAAACCTTCAGAGCTTCTACCTATGAAGTGCTGCCCTGAAAGGAACATGTGGATGCTGAGCTCACTTCAGAAGGAGGTCCCAAATTCCTGCCCACTTTGTGAACTGCAGTCACTCTGAGGGTTTGGATTCAAGAAGCTATGAAAGGTAAAATAAATTACTACCAACTCTGCTGCTTGCTTGATTTTAAACTGAACACGTTCTTCTCAAATTGAAATATAATTATGGGCCTGACAAGCTCTGAACATTTTATTTAGTCAAACTGAACATTATATTCTCTGCAAGCTGCTTTAAAGCCAAAAAAAAACAACCCCAAAACAAAAAAACAACCACCCCACCTAATTACAGCAGCAGCGTGCAGGAGGTCTGCGAGTATATTGTACAATACATTTTGACAGCTGCTTTTTACTGGAAGATTTGCAAGACCCTCACAAAAAATTTTTGAAGTGCTTAAAATGGGCAAAACCAAAATCTGTCGCGCAGTCGGCAAAGACAAAGGACTTGTGCGTTTGGTTGGGCCAGGGTTGTAGCGATGGTTAGTAGCATAGTCTCTCACCTTCGCTGGGATTCCAAGCTATTTTCAGAAGCTTTGCTGAATTTGTAAAGGATGAAACTGCGCTGTTATTTGGCACATAGAAAAACTCTCCAAAAACATTCAGCAGGTGAGAGGCGTTTCAGATGTTTCTAATGTTAAGGATATGGCATGGTAGGTTCATTGTTATACTTATGGTCAATAGGCTGATGGCAGATGGGGCAATTAGAACAGTGAACAAAATCATCCTTAACCCCTTCCTTCCTTCTTTCCATAGCTATTGCTATGTATAGGCCGAGTCCCCAAACTTTACTCCTGAAGAGACTAAGGAATGAGGTTCCAGGCACGTGGGCTGCACGACTGCCGTAAATACAAAAACATGCCAAGCAGAGAGGGTACAAGGAAGAAGAAAAGGACAGGAGGGATGAGAGGGAGAGATCTCTTTGTACTGGGTTTTCAGACACAAAGTAAAAAATAGGCACAGGCGGTTGCCTCAGCTAGACGTAAATGCTGGCTGTTTTGGCTCTGCAATAACTGGTTCTCTGTGTAAATGCTGCACGTGTGGAGGAAAAGCTAGTCCACCTTTTCCTCCGCCCTGCAATTTTGCACCAGTTCTCTTCCCTTTGCCCTTGTCCAGTACTGATGCATCATCCAGTATCTGCTGCCTCTTGCTCAGCCAGCCACGCGGCCGGGAACAGCCGCGCTGCTGCCCCTCAGCCCGGAGGGCCACCCTGGCTACAGCCCCCGAGGGAAGCTGGCTCCAAGCGGGGCTGGGCTCGGGCTCCCTGCTTCCCAGGCAGCAGCATACCAAGTCAAAGCATGCCAAAGGGATGCCTCAGTCTCCTCACCTTATCTTTTGGGTAGGGCACCGTGTGATGGAGGCCTCCGACTTGCCAGTTCTTGTATGTTTTCTTCGGGTAAGCGGTGGGAACAGAGGGCTGCAGCAGGCAGCGCATCTGCAGCTGAGTCAGCTGATGAACCGCGCGCTGTCGAGAGCAGAAACCGGCAGGACCGCTCTCGCTTTATCTCTGGAGTGAATGACTTGAGGCACGGCGTGCACACGTCTGCTTCTGGGGAAAAAGAGGGAACAAGCATCTGGCTGCTGGGCCGTTCGGTTGCCGCCTCTCCGTGTGTGCAAGCGCCTGTGTGCATAGGCAGCATCAGCTTTCAAGATTGTTATCAAGGCGTCCTGTTATAATCCTAGGCGCAGCTTTAGACTAGTCGAAACATAAGGTGATTTTCTGGAATATTCAAGAACCCTGTATACGTTTGGTGAATGGAGCTTTGTAGTTGTTCCCAGTGAGGAAAGCACATGGCTTTGGCTTCTTGGGGAATCATAGGGCCAATGGTGCTCAATGTCCATGCTGGAGAGGCGTGTTTTTGACTTTTTTTTTTTTAAAAAAAAAAGGAAGGGAAAGAAAGGAATTGTAAATTCTCTCCCTCACATAGAGATATCAGTCCATACTTGGGGCATCTTGGAACACTTGCTTATTCAACAGGTTTGAGACAATACCAGAAAGAAATCAACCTTCCTGAAGTATGGGTTAAAGGAAAACTGGAGTGTATCAAGGTAGCCAAAAATCACTTTTCTTTATAGAGGACTGCCAAAACAAAATGTTGAGCCAACTGAGGACTTAAGTTCAAAAGGAGTAAAAGATGTTCCTGACGATGCAACTGCAAATGGTGGATGTGATTTTCACCTTAATGGGTTGCAGCCTTTCCCAGAAAATCTTTGGTGCCGTATCTTTTGTCTAGTCTGGGTAAGGAAAATTGGGATGAATTAAATTCTGTATAGTAGCTATCAGTGTTTAATAGATAATTTTTCCTGGGAGATGAGTAGCTGGTGTTATTCTTACGAAGAAGCAGAAAGTATTTTCTTGATGATCCATATAGGCAAATTCATCAACGAGTTATACCATGTGTGATTCTGGCACCAAAGCTGAACGTGCTTAGGTATTCACTCATTCAACTAATGCTCGATTGCATCAACTGACACTGAATCAGACTTCAGGAGAATAAGATCTTCTTTGATTTAGCTGAATTGTGAAGTACGTTCAAGATAACTTTTTAAAAAACAAAAACAAACAAACAAAAAAAAAAGAAAAAAAAAAACCTAAAAACCACCAAACAAACAAAAAAAAAACCCCAAACCCAAAACAAACAAACAAACCAACTTGTGCGCTGTTATGAATTCCAGAAGGTTTTACTAGAATTTCAGCAGACACATGATAGAGCTATCCCAGGTGCCCTCTTATTTGTTATTTTTATTAACATCATTATTCTAAGAGTATAATTACTTGGAAAATACTGCTAACTAGGGTTAACACATCACTTAGTAGTGATCGAGGAACCCGCTTCTTATTTTGAATAAGTAGTTTGGTCATGTATGTTCTTGCAATGAGTCCTTGGTTTTAAGGCCGAGAATTATGCTTTGCAGATGGGGCTTAGGGCTTGTCTGCATGAGGAGTTAGTACATGAGAAATGAGCGTGAAGTCTTTGATGTGAAAATGCAGGGTATCACCAAAGTAAATCACCGTGTTTAATTCAACAGTAGGCACTTCCTGCTGGTTTTTAAGAGATTATGCCTCTCTGTCGTATTGGTGCGAATGACTGAGTACAGCAGCTAATGAACTTTCAAAGAGCTAATGAGGTTTTTATGAGGAAAGTTTCAGCTGATGCTGGACAAAGCTATGAACATAGATGACACTTGCATTCCTGCGCTGACCTTTCAAACCGTTCCTGGCAAAGGCAGTAGCAATACTTGGGGGGTAGGATGCTGCGCTGTGAAAATGGACTGCTTGCCAGGAAAGCCCACCTGAAGAAACAGTTTGCGTGCCCGGAGGCGGGAAATACATTTTGCGTCTTTTTCCCATATAGCCATCCATGAAGCTCCTTAATTCCCTTGGCTGTTGTGGGAAACGTGATTAATTTGGCATGATGTGAGCAGGAGCGTGGAGGGGGAAAGGACCTGTGTGTGCTCCTCAGCAGCGTACCTGTGCAAAGCACTGCCAGGACCAGAGATCGTGCTGTTTAGGGCTTTTTGCACCCACCCCCCTCCCTCCCGTAATTGTTTGAGGATGGATGTTTGACAGAGAATTTTTGGTGATGGTGCATTTATAATAGTGGCGGGTTTCATCAAAGAAATGTGTTTTGTGAAGAGATCTTTAACTCGCTTTTCAAAGTCTTTTGTACTTTACTTAAAATTCTTAGAGATTTT
>VZTL01026949.1:22547-32764 GCA_013400535.1 Scopus umbretta | reverse complement strand
TTTTTTTTTTTTTTTGACAGACTTGTACATACAGCGTTGCACCGGTACTTGGAAGAAGGGGCCAGCTTAGGTTATTTTTAAAGCTTCACTGTGTACGCAAATAATGAATATAAAATACTAACACGTATGATTGCTCATTTAGGTTACGAATTTGGTTTCAGCAGACTGAAATCAATCTCGAAGATGAAATGAAATTTCAGGAGAAGTATTTCAGTGCTGGTTTCATAGTTTTGTTTTGGTCTCTTAGAAGCCAAGCTTCAGTCAGTGATCGGATACTCTAGGCCCATGTTCTCAATTTAGCCTGTGCACACTTGGGTTTGCTTCCCATTTTCTGGCTTCATATAGTAATGATGCATTTGTTTCTGGTTTGACCCTAAGAAGCACGGTACAGTTCAACTAAGAGAAGTCAGGCAGAGAAGTGGAAGATGTGCAGATTTCCTCTTCCATCGTGGTTGGCCCACAGCTCCATTATTTGGGCAATGCATGGCTCGCTGCCAGTGTCTTAGACACACGCAGGGGTTACTGGAGGGTTCCTGCGGGACAGGAGTGAGATGTGGACTTGAACATGATGCAGCCAGGATGCTACCAGCATAGAGTGAAGGACCTTCAGAGCTGGACTTTGCACTGGTAAGCGTGTATGCGTCTGCTCGTGGCCAGTTCCCTAAAACTGCTGTGGCAAGTGCAAAGAAAGAAATTGGGTAATCTCCATACTGGTGAAAATAATAGATGGCGCTTTTTATGCTATGCCATTGATATACATAATCAGCCTTTTCACTTGAAAAAACTAAAGCAAAATAAACAAAACCAGCAAACATCACCTCTTTTTTTTTTTTTTTTTTTAATCGGAAAACTTTCAATTCAAACTGATTATTCTTGAGTTAAAGTTTAGGGGATGTCCTTGTCTGTAGTTTATGGACTTTGTCAATAAGCAAGAAAACTCCACTTTGATGGTAAAATTTGTCTTTTTCTTCTGACTAATGTTTGCCTTCCACATATGCAACTCCTGTGGATCAGTCTGAAACATGGCACTTGCCTGCACTACGGCCTTAGCTTTTTCACTGTGGCTGCAGGAAATGTTTTGCAGGTGCTTTTTTCTACCCAACTAAATAGTCCTCTCTGCTTACTTCACCTGACCTTCCTGAGTGGGAATGTGGCTCCACCTTTCTCCGGCAGTTCCATGTAGGGAAGGACAGCAGGAATGACCCTTCTTTTTCCAAGAGATTTTCCAGGAGGTTTACTCTCTGAGCAGCGCCCAGAAGGTGTGCTGGCACCGTCAGACATTTCTAGAGTTCTCTTTGCTGATGCTGTCTCTTTTTCAGTTTGCGTTTATTTATTAGATGCCTTTTGGCTATTACTTGAAGTGTAATTTTTGTAGACAGGGTTGCTTTATATTTGCTGCATGACCAGTGGCTTCGATGCTCAGTGACAACCTAATCATTTTGGTTCCTCTGGAAAATTAATCTTGAAAAAAGTGAGCATGGCTAATAGAGTTAGCCAAGAGGAAATCCATGTGCTTCTATTTGAACTGTGTTTAACATTTCCTGTGGACCTGTGCACGTGTCTGCTCGGGTGTACAAGTGCCTTCTTGATCAAGAGCCACACCTGACTTCACAGTAAACCATCAGGGTGAAAAAAGTAATCTGTTTGTCAGTGTTTATACTTCTATGAATTTGAGGGCAAGAAATTAATCCTATATAGCACTTTGCTTACCTATTATGCTACTTAGGTAAAACATAATATATGATTTTTTACAACAGGAATATGCAATTTATACTACGGATGGGCCTGATGAAGATGCCATATTTAGATTTGCATTAGGAATGAGTTCAAAATACATTTGTATGTTTGTCTTAAAGCAGGTGGTCGGCAGGTGAGAAAGTAAGAGGGCAGCTGAGCTGTTGGTGAGGCCTTTTTGCTTTTGTCTGTTTTCTCTGTGTGTTTGCTTTGTCTGAAGGGGGAGCTTAACAAGAATTCCTCCAGTAGGTGAGTCTGATGGCTTATTGCTTTTGGACAAGAAGTCTTTTTTAAGCACGGTTCATGTTCTAGTTGTAACTTTTTTGCATAATAGCATTTTCCAGAATCAAAACGCTCTTCACAGAGCTGAGGGTGCACACATTTATGTGATGGGCTGGGGACATGGTGCTGGCACACCTGATGGAGAAAGAAGTGTATGTAGTGCCTTCTCTTTCCGTAGCCATGTTGTACCTTACTACAGCAATGTCATAGGGGACAGCAATAGGTTGAGATAAAAAGGTTTCCATCAACAAATGTGCTTTTGCTCTCATGCACCCTCGCTCCAGTCAACTAAATATTTAGAAGCAGGAGAAGTTAATACATTGCTGTCAAGCACTGAGGAGCCCCCGTGCACAAAACAAGTCATGGAATACATCATCCAATGGTGGCAGGCCCTCTGTTGCCCAGCCTTCGTGTCCATGTGTCTGTGCTATATGTACCATACGTTGCTGACCATAGATGAAGTGGTTATAAACCAGATGATATCACGACTGTGATAAATTTGGTTCCTTCCCCAGAGGTGATGTTCCCTACAATTCCTACTCTCCACACAACCTTCCAGCAAACTACCTTCTGTCAACACAAGCAACTACGACATCAAAAGCTATCAGAATAATAGTTGAGCGAGAAAATCACGTCTTCAAGAGCTATAAGTAAAATGTAGGGTCAAAATACGTAGGCTATAATGTATAGTAATCATCACAGAGGGATGGAAGCACAGGTATTAGCTTCGTTTCCTTATTTTTCTGGTTGTGTTTCAGAAAGTTATGTGTTCCTACCCTAGCTGCATTGCAATGCTTTTATCTATTAATATGTGATTTAGTTAAACATCGCTATTTTTAAATCAGCTGCAGTAGATTGTGAGGATCTTGTTCAAAGTTGAAGGGCCATTTGATCTAGTTCTACTCTACAGGACTTAAAGGAGCGGTGAACTGCTGGGCATTTTCCTCACTAAAATCCTTTAAAAGCTGTCATAGTACTCTTTGTAAAAACTTCAGCAGTGTATCAGCTGGAGCATTACATTGATTTAAGAGTTAGTGTTTTAACTAGAGTCAGAGAATGTGTGTTGAACTCTGAACTTGGAATCCAGATGGGTTGGAGGTTGTAGAAGTTGGCCCAATCAGTGATTTATACATGTTTAAAAGATGTTGAACAGCGATTTTTGAGGAGCAATGTAAACAAAGTCTGTTTGTATTAGCGATTCTTTGATGTGAAAACCTATTCAGAAGGTGCCAGGGCACTATCAGAGAACATCATCAAGAGCATCCCGATCTGTAATTCCACAGTAGGCATTTCCTGCTGTTACTCTACGAGATTACACCTTGTCTGTTTTACTGACGGGAATGCCTGTCAAGGTGCAGCAGCTAATGAACTTTTCCGAGAGCTAAAGAGGTTCTTGCAGGAAAGGAAACGAGCGTCAGCTAAGTTGCTCTGAGCTAGCTCTCTGTTAGGATCAACGTGGGGCACATTTTCAGTCAGTCAGAAGTGGTGCCTAAGAAAGTTTAACCTAACTAAGTTAGGTTAAAGTTTAGTTTTTTTTAAAGTTAAGGTTAAGTTAGTTTTACCTAACTAAGACAGTTTTTGAAAAAGTGCTTATGATCCGATAGCGCTGTTTTGATATCTTTTTATTTCAGCCCAGCCATTTGTTTTGCTGCCTCCTGCACTCCCTACAGTGCTTGTGTTGTGATGGTTGCTCAGTTTTGAACAACTGCCCTTTATGCTGGAACCAAGCCACTTCAGTACTGGAACGTGTGCTCGTGCCTGGCATGAAGCACCCTAAAGGTCCAAATGTACAGGTACGAGTGCATGAAAAAAACATCAGAAAGAAAGCGTACTGAGGCGTTTGCAGTCCAGTTTCAACCCTGCAGCAGCTATCCAGGCGGACTCTTCCAGATCTGAGAAACTCGCTCCGCTCCTGTGAAGGTACCTCCCGTTCCCTGCTGTTACCATCAAGATGTGCCCACCCTGGATGCCCAGACCCTGCCTCGCTGGCGTGTGTGGTCTCTGGGCATATCTCGTCATCCCAATTACTGCATCTGTCCCCATTCAAGCCTCTGGTGCAAGGCAGTATGTGAGGAGTGGAAATGTGTCTATGTCCTCCCAGGGCCTAGAGGACTGTCGGAGGCGTTTGCCATGCTGCCCCAGCCTCCCTCCGGAAAGACAACCCCCTGAAACACCAGCATTGTTTGGGAATGCTGGGGCACCTGCGGCAGCGTGGCCCCCAACCTGTTCGAACAGATGCTGGCTATTTCAGCATTTCTTGTGAAGATTTACACTTCAGTATCAGCCAACTCGAACCACAAAAAAATTTGTGTTCTTTTTTAACAGAGTAACTGCCCTTTTGCAAAATATCAGGTGATATATGCCCGATTACCGCTTTGTCATACTTTGTTAATTTTATGATCTCTCATGTCTCTCGCCGTGTTCTGTGGGGTTCCTGACTTAAAAAGCAGCTCCTAAAACTTGTGGTGTTTTGTATGCTGCTGCTGATTCCTCAGATGGGACTTCAAATACACTGTTTTTCAGATGAAATAATAGCCTGCACCAATCAACAAGCGGATTATGATTTCATATGAGAAATAAAAGCAAAGTCAAAATAATCCATCAGGAACAAATGGTGTTGGTGACCTGAGGGGAAAGGGACATGTGGAAAGTGAACTATATGGTTTCAGATGTGTTTCTATATGGTAGTGAACATTTGGAAACATTTCTGATTCAATCAGCTACTTTTTAAACTGGAGCTTAGGATATCTTTTGTCTGCTTCTCTTTTCAGGTCTATAGTTTTTGTTTTAAGCTGTATGTCATGCTGAAGTGATTGACTGAGGAATTTTACCAATACAAGCAAGCAGGGTGTGCCTTGGCAATCCTGCTGACAGGGAGACTTAAGCGGAGTTACCAGTCGGATTTCATTAGACATGCGGATAGATAATTGTATCGGGAAGATTTCTGGTCTACTCATGCTGTTTTTTCCCCGTATAAGGGACAGACCACACAAGATAACTTAGGGAAGATGTCAAGCGCGTGGCGTTCATGCAGGCTGAATACGTTGTTTCATCCATGCGAACGGTACAGGGATGACGCCTGTTGATGGAGCTCGGTCAGGACAGGTCTGTAATCATAAGTTGTTGACCTCTGAGCCCCTAAAATTAGTTCAAGTTTCCAGGCTGTCCTTTCCAGGGCTGAAGGTTGTTGGCTTCCTTGTATGAAATCTGAGAGTTTTATTAATCAGTGCTGTAGGTGCTGGGGCGACAGTAAGTACCACAGACCTCACCACAAAACTGTGTAGTCTGGCATCGTGGTATCTGCCTCCAGGTCTCCAGTGGACTGTAACAAGAGCCCGGGAAATACATAAGATTAAAGAAGGCAGAAAATGGGAATCGTGCTATGCAAATATCACTATTGGGCCAGGATCCAATTTCCTGTGCTCTAGATTAAGTGGATAACTAGGAAGTGCAAATAAAAGCTACCAACAGAGAAATCGAGCCACGGCACAACAGAGAAGGAAGGGGAGAGAGAGGGATTTTCAAGTGAGGCAGCGGCATGGAAGAGGGGGCCAGATCTGTGAATTAGCTTGGAATAAATCACAGGAGGGCAATGCTTTTCTGCTGCTCTGCACGTACCTTCACAGGCCCATCCTTGCTTTGCACTGAGGCAGTGCAGCCATATGTATGATGACTATAAACTGAGTCTGAAAAATCCTGACATATTTGACTGAATCATAGAAATGATTAGAAAGGAAGGCATGGTGTAATTTCTGAGAGGGGGAAGTGTGCATCTGTTGCTTTGTGTATTTGAAAGCCTGTTTCTCCCTAAGAAGCCTGTCTTTTCACAGCTAGTAGAGGCTAGATGCTTGATGGGGAGACTTAATCAATTTAAGATTTAAATACATGTTTCCATGTATTTAAAGGACTAATATAGGGTAACGTCTATCTCCTCTTCCCTTCTTTCTTCCCTCTCCAGTCATGCATCTTTTCCGCAGAGAAACAACAGTGTTTCCATAAATAGAGTCTTAGGTAATGATTTCTGTCCTAGTGACACTGATGGTTAATTAACGCGAGGGTTCCAGTATTCTGTAGCGCTCCACTGCTCTGATAAAGGAGGCAAACAGAAGCACAGCAGTGCGGTTTCCTCTGGCTTTGATGTTGGAGTACTGCCATCTTTGGAAGAACCTCTGAGGAAATCATCGGGATGCGAAGGGGAAACCCTCAAAACCAAGTCCTCCGGAGAGGACTTCCCACTGCCTTCCTCACTCCCCTTCCAGAGAGGAATTCGCTTTCCATTTCTGCAGTGAAACCAGTTGGCAGCACAACACTCGCTGCAGTTTTTGGTCGTGGCTGGCCTAGAAGTACGTGTTCTGGGGAGGTGGAGTGCTGACGTATGGATGGGGACAGGAAATATTTGTGGAAGATATCTGAAAGTAAATAACTTAAAACACTGTGAGACAGATGTGACAGTTTTTGTTTCTGGCGCACCTTGTTCAGGCTACTCGGCTGCGGTGAGCGAGGGGACGGTTCAGCGGTGCCTGTCGCACAGCCTCAGCTGAGCTGCAGCCTGAAGCCCGGGGCCAGCTGCGGTGCACGTGTTTCCTAGGAAAAACGCATTTTCCCTTCCAAGGGCAGCAAGGTGCCATTCTGCTGTCAGCCAACAGTTTTGGCTGTGCGTTGCACGCACACCCACCCGCCGGGCTGTCGCGGCCCAGTGGCAGGAAGGGTCGGCCAGCAGGGCTCGGGAAAGGAGCTGGTCTGACACAGGAGAGCGCGTCCAGCTGGGGCCTTTGGATGGAAAGGCTGGACTTGGATCTCCTGAGCTCTGCACGAGTCCCAGATGATCTGTGGTCTCTAGAAGGGCAGGCACTGCGTCACGTAGGCTGCAGCATGCCAGCTGTGGGTTATGCCTGTCGGGCTTACTGACTTATGCATGGGACGTAATCCCAGCAGCACTCCTCTCCTGCCGGGTCGTCAAGGAGCTGCGGTCACGCACGTAAGGGCTGGAAGGCCTGCGTTTAAAGGGCAACCTTGCACGGGTTGATCGCTTGGCAGATTTACTGAATAGATGCTTACAACAGTAGGAAAAATCGTAAGTGGATAGCCGCTTTAAGTCTTCGGATTTGACAGGCATCAGGGTATTGGCATACAGTAGAAGTAGCAGGCCAAAGTCTTTGCTTGAAATTTGCCTTCAGTATAACATTGGCCCTCCTTCAGGGTGTGAAGTCACCAGAAGTCTTGCCAAAGATGTGTAAGCCTTACCCTAATTTCCAGTGCTTCATCTTTAGCCTCAGGCTGCAACTGTGATAAAAGTCACCTCTCCCATTTCGGCACCCTTCATGATGCCAGTGTTCAGTTATCTCTATTTTTCTTTTGTCAAGTAAATAACTATGGAGGGGAGAAAAGTCTCCAGCCTGTCAGCCCCATGAGCTGCACATGTAAGTCATTAAAGATGTGACTGTCAAGCATCTCCTTTGTATGACAGATCTGGGACCAAATGCGTGTGAGTCCATGGAATAGGCTTGATTTGGTCAACCAAAATTATAGGTTAGCTGTAGGTTTCCCTTTTTTCTATTGATGGCAGCGTTTTAATGTGGTCACAGTATATAGTCACATGATTTGCAGTCAAATGGATTAACCACTGACTTATACTTCACGTCAGCCTTATAAATCCATGCGCATACCTTCCAGGTGCTAGGCAGAGAGTAGCGAGACATCTTGAAGATGTATTTGCAAGGTTACTTTCAGATAGAAAATAGACACATGGGACTAAATCCCACTGACATGATATTTTATGAGAAATTACAGCAAAGATGTGCTTGACAAGGGCCTATAGCTATTTATAGGCAGTTCTGTCAAATTTAGGGTAAACTTCTCTCTTTTTTTTTTTTTTTTTTTTTTTTTTTTTTTTGTTTTTTTTTTTTTTTTTTNTTTTTGTTTGGTTTGTTTTCTTTTTCCTTTCAACCACATTTGCTGCAGGATTCTTCTGGTTAATTGTGGGCTGCCGAAGCTTTGCATGAAGACATCTGCATAGTGGCACCACCCTGTAATTACATGGAAAGGAACTCCATCCTGTGATTTTGCTGGTAGATGTTGGACTAGGTGATCTTGGAGGTCTTTTCCAACCTTAATGATTATATGTACTTGCCGGGTGTTCTTCTGAGCGTGGCGGGAGGGACGTGGCGTTTGGGCCAGCTCGGGCTGGAGTGGGAGTCTAGCGGAAAAAATCCGCAAAGTGTGAAACGGGGGGACGCTTGCTTCAGGGGTACACAGAAGGGCTACTCAAATGAGAGCTTTCCCTGGCCCCTGAAGCCTCTGTAAGTTTGGCTATGCTAGCCAGCCACTTCAGTTTTTTTGCCACGGAGATGTTTTTTAAATTAACCATTGCTGTTGCAAATGGCACCCTCTTCACTCCTGCCGTAAGTTAAGCTAGCTCTCAGCAGCATGTTTTCAGCGTGTAGGCATCGATCCAATCTCTGCTGCTATTTGATGCTTTACGCTTCCCAAGGATTTATCACCTTTATGGAGCCTGTCTGCTTTGCGTGACTGTGCCACATCTTGGCTCACGGTTGTTATCCGTGTGCGTGGATTTGCCCCGCTGGCATCGCGCCGGCTGGAGTAAAGTATGTGTTTACACTGGAAGTAATCCCTTTGCACTGGTCAAAAAGTGAGGAGTTGTTCCTACAGTAATTAAGTCCTCTGTCAAAAAACCCACAGGTATAATACGCAAGGGTGGTTAAAAACGGAGTTCCTGATGTGCCATTTCTGCACTTGACTAGAAGAGCGCTGAGTGTCTGAGTTTGGCCTGACTTCTACAGCCGAGGGGAATCTTTCTGGTGATTTTTCACAAGCCTCACATCAAACCCAGAGGAGATTGGGGTATGAGGTTTTGCTTGTAATGTCATTTTCATGGCATTTACACATACCACAGGTGAGTGGATAAGGAACAGTTTAACCTCAAAGTGAAGACTTAACCTAAGTGCTAAGCATGCTGAGAGACGTTTGCGTGTCTGGTGCAGTTTCAATGCCAGTTCCCAAATAGTTAGTGCCATGTGCTGTGCTACCTATGTGCTAAAGGGCATCTGCAGAGTTCAACTCAGGGAGGTTCAAATAAGAAGTCAGATTGTCATCTTCAAAGTCAGCAATTAGGTTGTGTTCAGATTTTTTCCTTGGTTTTTATTTTCAGCATGAGCTCTTGGGGTGTTTGGTCAGTTTAGGCTGCTTTTTTCAATCCCAGTTCTGTCTTCTCTTTTTGTTGATTATTCATACTGTGGTTGCACCCTGTGCAAGGGATTCTCCCTTTTGACTGTTTCCCAGTGCTCATTTGGACTGATGGGTTGGTTTCTCTCCTCCCGTGACAGAAGCAGGTGAATTTCAGTGGTGTTGAAAGTAATCAAAGTGTATTTTTTAAATATAGGCTTTGCATAACTTGAAAATCTTATTAGCAGGAATGCTAAGGGAGAAATTAACTTCCCTGAAAGCCAGCTTTGCTTGCAGATGCCTTCCTCAGAGTATGTCAGCAATTACTGAGAGCAGAGGTGAATCAGGGTGCTCTACCCAAGGGGAGTAGCAAGAAAAATATACCGGATGCTCAATGTACCATTTCTCTGGGCGATAAATTTGGTATTCATTGGTAAAAATCTGTGAACAACTAATGCAACTTAATAATGGGCGTTAGTAAAAGCTCCCTACCCTGAAGAGTTTGCAAACCTTTGAGTCCCTTCAGAGCCTACTGCTGCTGCACATCTGTGCAGAACTGCAAGTTCATGGACCCTGGCCTGTCCCTCTCCCTTGAAGTTGGGTAATGAATCTGTAACCGTTCCTATGGAGAAGTGAAAAATTCTCCCTGGTCTCTTCCAGCAATGCCAGCGTTAAGTACGCACAGGGTGTACAGCTGAGGTTCAAGCCCTGAGGCTGCCAAGCGGATTTTATTAATGTTTCAGTAAACAGCATTTTAAAAAAGGGAAAAAAAAAAAAGGAAGTCTGGGAACAACTCGTTCAGTTCAACGGTTGGAGGCATGACATTCATTACAGTCAAATCTGTTCAAATATCCTTGACAAGTACCAGGAAAGAGTGTTCTTTAGACAGGTGGGTTGTTCTAAAAGGTCACTCCTTACCAAAAGACAGAAAAAAAAAAAAAAGGAAAAGAAAAGGAAAAAAAAAAAAAAAAAAAAAAAAAAAAAAAAAAAAAGGGGGGGGGGGGGGGGGGGGGGAAAAG
>VZTL01026949.1:0-22535 GCA_013400535.1 Scopus umbretta | reverse complement strand
ACTGTTAGGATTGAAAATCCTTCTGTTCTGTCTGAGAAGCAGTGTGGCTGGCAGGGAGGCACTGCATGTGGGTGTGCAGGACGGGGCTCGGGAGCTGGCAGTACGGGTTGCGCTTGACCTGCCCTCGAGTTGGGGAAAACTCAGTGAAATCGGAGAGGTGCCTTTGAGAAGCCTTACGCCCTGAGCAGATCATGTGGAGTTAGGCAGATGTACATCAAACCCTATTTTTAATTAGGTTTTCAAAATCAGCAGCCAACTGACTTCTATGCCTGGTGATAGGAAAGAATGAGTATGCTTTTATATGATCAAAAGCATCTAAACTTTCATTCATTAAAAGCAAGACACTTCTGCTTTGCTTTGATTCTACTTCCATCCCTGTCTCTCTCCTTTTAGTTCATTTTGGTCTGTGCTGTCCCCGCCACGTCCCCTTTGTGGAAGCTTGAGGACTTCCGACGTTTGAGCTGCTTTTCGCGTTTTGTGCAGCTCTCTAGGGCCAGGGATCTTAGTTTTGTTTTGATGGACCTCAGTAAAGCTGTTTGTTAACCGCATCGTATAAACCTTGAGCCATCAGTGAATGCTTGTTCTGTCTTGCAGGAATTTTTGCTGTGGTCCTTCAGGTCTCATGAAGGAGAGTTGAAGTGTGTATGTGATTGCATAGCAAATGTTCACGAACTCCACAGCAGCTACTAGAAGCCGCTGTCATCATATCTGGAGTTCAGCCCTCTTGGGTTTTGTATCGGAGTATGTTCCTCCTATGGTTTTTGATTTCTGCTTGCTCTCTCCTTTGCCTTCCTTGTCTCTTCTATCTAGGTTTCATCAGAACTGGCATCAAGAGAAGTGACATTTTATCAGTTGTAGTAAACTCTGGCCATTTGTACCTTGGTGTGAATAAATTCAGGAAAGAGCTCGTTCTGCTCCTTTTGGAGAAGAGTGGCTGTAGATGTTAGCGCCGGCCAGCCCTTCTGCACCTGCCAAACACAGCTAGTTTTCCAGCTGCCCAAAAGGCCAAGGAGTAGTAAGGGGAGGCTTCAGAAAAGCAAACGCTTGCTTGTGTCAGCAGGATCGCTGCCTTGAAGTTGTTGTTATGAAAGTAAAGATGACCCCAGAGCACAGGGGGTGATGTATTCATTTCAGTCCTTGCCATTCAAGAGGAAGGCTGTTAAATTCCATGCAACTTGTTGCTTTTGTAAAGTGTTTGTTGATTCCCATGCGGTTAGCTAGTCTGGTACAAAATAAGGACTTTCTGGTATCATAGCGAATGGTGTATATGTATCTCCTTAGGGGAGGACGTATCTAGATAACAGAGTCTCTTAATGTAAATAGCTTGGGGTCAGGGTAGGGGGGTGTTGCCAAAGAGCGGAAGAGTCCAGCGTAGCCCTCTCCCTGTGGTTTGCCTCAACGGTCGGAGCTGTAGGTTGTAAAAACATCCTGTTTGCCAAGGCAGTGGGACGTCCTGGGGTGAGCACAGGTTATGTCTGTTGAGAACAAAATAACGCTGAGTTTTGTAGATTTGCTGGCCAAGACGGACTCCACGTCTTGTGAGACAAAGCCCCGATCCAGGGGAGGATGCTCGGGTCGCTCCGCCGGGTCGTGCACATCCAGCCAGAGCCCCGTGTGGCGCCCGGGCCGGAGTGCCTGTGCTCATCCAGCAGTGCAAGCAGGGGGATCTGTTTTCCTCATTTAATTTCCCAGGCTGTTTTTGACAGCCTGTCTATGTGACCTTCCCTCAGCTGCAGTCCCCAGGCCTGCGACCAGCATGCCTGCGCTCTGTTCGCACTGCCAGCACGCTCCCTTGGCCATGTCTTAAACAGCGGCTTTGGAGACATCTGGTTTGCTGAAGTTGAGCTATTCATCAAATCCCAAAGCTACATGTGAGTCCCGTTTTATAATCCCCCCAAGAAAAAATGTAACTGCAAGAGGTTCTGCAACCATTATCAGCACTGAAGGGGCAGCACGGATCATGTTTTACTCTTAGGTCAGTGGAAAATAGGAAAAGATTTGGAATTTGGGAAGTTATTTGCTTATTTTTTTCTATGTAATTGTAAGAAGTTTTTTCTCTTCCCCCCTTCCCCCCCCAACAGAAAGCGAAAACAAAAAACCAAACCAAACCCCCCAAGTTCAAAGATATGCAAATGAATCCTTTACTATTTTTACAGTATTTTTTCTCCACTAGAAAACAAATTGTATAAACAGACTTCTAAAAAGAACACCCCTCAGAACTGGGCAGAGGAAGTGTTCCTCTGGTACAACTTGAAATAAAAAAGCAGCACACCTGCCTCCAGCTGGTTTCCCTGCGACGCATGGCTCGCGCAGCCCCAGCTATGTGAAGTCGCTTCCAAGTCAAATAAGTAGCAATTTTTAAGTAGCACCTAAAGAGGAACGAGGCCAGGCTTTGCCAGCAAAACGCCAGCCCCTACAGGTTCCCGCTGCACAGGCTTTATTTTCCTTTCCCTGACCCATTTGCGCAGAGTTGTTAGTGATGGCCTGGCCTGCCTCCCTGTGCACAGCAAACCGATAATAAATAGCAGGCAGCTGATACCCCGAGACACCTGCAGCATGCCGAACACTGGGGGATTGTTCGTCCCACAGGACCCGCGGGCCGGGCGCTATGGGGAGACTTCTCCTGGCTCGGTGTCCGCCCAGACGCACGCGGTCGGGGAGAAGGTTAAGCGGGACAGGTCTGGGGCCCTGGAAGGTTTCTTGGCCAATCAATAGAAAACACATGAATTTTTTTTTTTTTTTTTTTTTTTTTTTTTTTTCCCAATCAGAGGAGGAACAAGGATGACCAAGATGTGAATACAGGAGCCCTCTGTGCGGTGCTGCTGTTGTCTCAGGGGCAGGCTCGCCTGTGGAAATCCAGTTGGTACAATGTTTGGGCAGGCTTTGAGCAGTCTCTTTCACTGAGTTTAAGGCATACCCTTATTATTCTAGTTTCTCGTGCCTCACTGCTTATTTATTCATCATTTTAAGTGTTTGCTAGGGAAAATACTTAGATGCCATTCTGATGGAGCAGGTACGAGAGAGAGAGCGCTGTAAAAAGAAAAAAATCCCAAACAAAACCAACACCCCAAAACCCTTAAGCAGTATTTATGGACTTATGAAAGTTGAGAGTTTGGGGAAAAAAGGCTGCATTTCTTCTGACATACTTTCCAGGCTGAAATCTTTTACTAGTTTATCTAATGGTTTACCTGACTAATAGTTATATAGCTTTAATATGTTTTAGCAGGATAAATAGAAATGTATGTTTTCAGTGAATCAGCGAGGAAAGTGACTTGAATTTCTGTTTTTTTCTGCACGTTCATTTCCTACGGTACTATGGGCGAGTGGCAAACCCGTGATTACTTTCGCAAGCTCAGAACTGACCGCATGTTCAGCTACGCTTGCAATTGCTTCTGCTGTCTGACCCACAACACATTCTTTAGCTCAAAGAGGAGAGTTAATTAAAAAACTTGATAGCCTAGTTTTAAAAAACCCTGGCTTAGGAAATGCTTGAGCTGCGGCTTGATGGGGTTCAGGATCACATGATGGGGAAGCAGCGTTACACACTTGCTCTGTTGTTCTGTATTTTCCCAGATACCTATTGTTGGTCCCTTCAGGGACACAAACAGATTTTGATGGACTTCAGTCTGCCCATTTCCTGGTTTTTGTGACCCAAGGACAGAGCTTTCCCAGGATCAGACCACTGCATTTAACCATCAGCTAGCAAATCCCCTTTGATAAGTGCTTTTTAGCCTTCGTGTGTCCTTGCTGCGGATGGACTGTAGAACTGGAGCTTGTAGAGAGTTTGTAGGATGCACTTACTGTTAGCTTACGGTTCTCTGGGCTTTTACGTAGACACGATACAGAACAAGATCATTTCTCCCGTGTAAGTGAATGTGTCATGTGGCCACGTTAGTCTCGATCCAGGAAAGATGCCTTTCCTGCCTCATTTAGTCAGACTTGGCTACTGTTATTCAGTAACAAGCTGCAGAAATTGGCCTCGGTGCCAAAAGCAAGTAGCCCAGGGGCCCTGGGCAAACCTGTGCTTGTGTGTAATGGGGTTGTCTCGGCATCTCTAGCTCTTGCTGTGGCTTTTGATGGGCTCCTGTCCTAACCTCATGTCCAAACAACAACATTTCTTCCTGCCCCTTGGCCCCCCTGCAGCACAGCGGGGGCTGGAGCAGTCCAGAATAGTGCGTTGTACTGGCTCCGGTCGCTGTGTGCTCAGGAGGATTCCTCTCTGGGTTTCTTTCAGGCACGGGAATGAGGACGCTTTTTCTCGTATGTCCTCCAGAAAACTTGGAAGATATGAGTCAGCTTTCCTTCCAGAGGTTCTTGAGTGGAGACTTTCTGTTGGGCATGCTTGAGGTTTCATATCAAAGTTACTATTATGACAAAGCATCAGCTGTAATGATGTTTTGGAATATATATGTGTTTGTGTATATATAAAAATGTTTGTTGACTTACAAGAATCACTGACTTGCTATTGACAGTAAAATATGTGGCTATCAAACACATTCTGAGCTGATGTATTTGAAGTGAAATGAGAGGAGAAGCTCGTGGTGCTTTTTTCCTTCTGGTTTGTTTCAGTGCTAGCTAATGTTGGCACTGAAATGCCAAAAAGAAGAAGAAGAAAAAAAGGTATTTAGCTGCAGAAAACAAGAACTGGTGAAAGTTTAACATAAGCAGAGCTCGAACAGATCTCAGGAATGGGGCAAATACTGAGAAAATGGTGAAACCATCCAGCATTTTCGGTAGATTTCACTAGGGACTTACCAGCAAGGCAGTTTGTTTTACCAAAAATCAGTTTCAAGGATGCTATTTTAAAAGAACAAAATGTCATTGAAGGTTTTGCTCGACAAAGGAGCCTTTTTGTGAAGTTTTCCCTGTTCTTTAAAGTCCCTTTTCCCAGACTTTTTCTGTGCAAGGCTATCCGTAGGTGTAGCATTGGAGTAGGTGCTCAGCTTGTGTTTTTTCCCCAGTCTCCCCACAATAGGGAGCTGCAATGGCCTCACATCCCCTAAATTCTTCAACCTGACTCTCAGCTGGACACCATGGAAAAATGGTACGCTGGGGCTTGGCAGAGGGATTTGAAAGAAGGACATAGGAACTCGGTTTCTGTAGCAGCAGGCATAAAGTGTCATCCTGAGCAGCTAGAAAATCCCTGTTTTTTCATTTCGCCTCCTATGGTATTGTGGTAGTCACAATACGGTGGTATATGATGTCCAACTGTGGTGCACAGTAAGGCTCAGTGGAGTCGCTCCCTCGGCCAGCACCTTTAGTGGAGAATGTGGTTCCAAAAGATGTTATTCATTTTGGAGAGCGTAAGCAGGCTGAGATAGCAGCTCTTCTGGGTGTTCTTCCCTCAGCTTTCTCTCTTGATGTACGGAGTTGGGTTTTGGTTGTGGCTTTGTGTTTTTGAGTTTACTAAAAGGCTTGTAGTTCGTCAGTAGCTTTAAAGAAAAGTTGGCTTCCCAAAAAGGGAAGCATCTGCAGGTCTCTTTTTTGGATCGGTCTTAATTAAAAAGCAAGCCCCCTTCTCGCCAGTCCTACATTTAAATTCGTGGAGGGTGGGGGGTCCTGCACTGGCTTTTCATTTTGGNCTGCCTTTATACGTCTGCTTCTTTCCTCTTGGCACCTCTTTGTTCTGCTCATAGCGTTACATGCAGTAACTATCCCTCATCGACCTGGAGAACGAATTCTCCTCTGCCAGGAAAACCATGCCTTGTTCCATGTTAGCTGAACCGAAAGGCTGTGGCTACCTTCTCGCTGCTAACGCTGACTTCTCACGTCTGAGCAAATTTTAGGTTCTGTGTGCATTTCTGTTTTTAATAGCTCCTTTATTTTAATGCTAACAGAATTAATCTAAACTCACACTCTCAGCAGGCTCTTCTCAGCCAGCATATTGTTTTCAAACTGAGGCAACACCCTGTTTACATAGATAAGCAAATTCACAGTCCACAGAGCTTCTTCCAGTCGGAGCAGCTGCTGAACACTTAACAGCAAGAGACTGGGAAGCACATGTTCCACATACATAGCAAACATTTCTTCTTCTGAAGGGTAACCATATTTTTTTTTTCTTTTCCCCCTGAAGAGTTGAAAGCTGTAACATCTGCTTCTTGGCCAGTCATTCTTTCCCACAAACGCTGCTTCCCAGGTTCAAAAAAACTCGGTTAGGGTATTGTGTGTGTACGCATCTCAGTGCCTGTGTTTCTCAAATATGCCCAGAACCACAGCAAGGGAGCACAGGGAACTGTTAAACAAGGCAAACCCTGTTGCGGACCTGTGAGTCGCACCCCAGCCGCTGCTGCGGAGCGGTACGGTACGGCGTGGCCAGCCCCGGAGGACCGTCACCGCAGGCAGCGGGGCTGCGCTTCCTCCGGCCGTTCTGTGCTTGCTGCTGTACTGGCCGGAGGCTGAAGTCCTCCGAGACACAGGGTGCCTACCCCTTTGGGCAAAGGCTCTGCGGTCTGAGTAGGCAGGGGCCGCTCTCAGGGCGTGAACGTGAAGGTGCCCGGCTCGACAGATGAAAATAGCGTGCGCTCGCGGTCAGCTTCTCAAAGAATGTGGCCCCAGTGACAGAGAAACACCTTTTCCGTATCTCGGTTGCTTCTTTAAATTACTGTAATAAGTGGGCTGCTTTTTTTAACGTCCTCAAACTGCAGAAGTCTTGGGGTGGGGAGGTACAGGCTGTGCGCAGCAGAGCTAGGATTGACTCTAGGCTTGAGTACCCGGCAGGTGAGAGCAGCCCCGCTCTCGCGATCTTTCTGAGGTGCCTGTGCTTCAAGAAGGACCCCTGGGTGCTGCCTCTGATGTCCTTTGCCTGGCACATCAATGCACAAAATGCAGACGGTCGCTGATGAAAGCCTGAAGTCCTTCAGCAGGGCAATCTTACCTGAGGGAAAGCTGTACCTTGTCTGACAGCTGAGGTGTTGGGCCTTGAGTAGGAATTTCAGTAGCTGTGTGGTCTGCTCTCGGTGTTACTCCTGCAACACCAGCACGAACTAGTTCTCTATGAACCACAGAAGAGTTTTACCGTTTGCTGCAAGGTACAGCACATGCTGCTTTATATTACGGCACAGGTTTTGACTCTCTTGTTTCTGCTAACTAAAGAAAATATCCAAGAGTACTTATACGTGCTCTGGTGTGCCAGGTTAGCACCAGGCAGTGCTCTCTGGGGCCAGAATCCGGCATTTAGGGTGCCGAACAGGGAAAGCATATATAGAACGATATCCGACTCGTATGGTCAGAGCTTGAAGATACTTTGAGGAAAAAAATCCAAAGCAAACATAGAATTTTTTTTTAATTATTATTTTTTGTGTGAGCATGTGGAAGGATCACTTCTTTTCTCTTTTTTTTTTTTTTTTTTTCTTCTTTAATTTGCATTTACCTTTAGACCACATCCTGCTTATTTTGGATAGATGAAAAGAAAGCAGAGTAAAGGGTGCTGTGATCCTGTGCTTTCTCTCAAAGTCCTTGTTTCTTCTTTTGTACAGTAATAAGCAGGTAAAAGATATGTTTTTTTTCAAAAGCCTGCTTGACATTTTTGAGCAAAGGAGAAGGAAACTGAAGTAATTTCAGACGTACTACAAGTTTTAGAAATGTTTCAAAACTAGCATAAATAAGAGAATGGTACTTCCACAAGAAAATCTGGGAATGTGTGCAGAACCCATTCTAAGCTTGCTTTAGTGGTGGTTCAGTCTCTCTAGTAAAAAGACAACCTATTTCTAGGGTACCCTGCCCCCTTCACCCAAAATCAAATTGTGCAGAAGGTAAGATCCCAACCTGTAAGCCTATGTTTTACGCTATTTTCACTGCCAGCTGGCCAAAGGGACAGGTCAGCAATTTATTCCTACTTGCAAAGCAGAAACAGTACTAGCATCTGTTTTAAAGATATAGAGGTGAGGTCCTTCCCTGACTACTGTTGTCCGCTGGTATTTCTATTAGCTGTAATGTGATCTGCAGGTGGCAAGTAAGGCCAAACACTAAGCAACAAAAATAAATTGCTATTCATTAAAAATATATTTCAACTGGTAATGTATTTTACGCCTGTCCCTTTCAGCCTAATTGTGTGTGTTCCCCTGGGTCCCCACCTGTGATATTGTCCACGTGAAAAGAGCTTCCTCAGTGAATTAGCAATTGACTCCTAAATATTGTCTGTCTTTACTTGCCTGTCATCCACTTTCAGTTTGGCATGCTATTAAAGGACTCGCGTTATGAGACTGTTTCACCAGAGAGCAGGGCTGATCTCTTTAAATTCCCGTATATTCTTTCTCCTCGGCTACACTACACTTGAACATGTCTGCATTGCGATCCTTTCAAAGAAAGCCGAATCATGGCATGCTCCAGTTCATTTGCTATCTCATAGGTCCCAGTCCAGCAAAGCCCTTGGAGGCAGTTAAAAGTGGCTGTAATTAGCGCTTAGGACGTGCCCGCAAACTCTGCTGGGGAGGTGCCGAAGGAACGGCCTGCATTAAAATATTTTCTGTCGGAGCAGCAATGTTCCGCTCTAAGGATAGAGGAAAGGCAAGGGTTTTCTGGAGAACTAAAACTTTTCTTAAGATAATTGACACCCATACCTTTTAATGCCTAATTAAGTACTTGTTTTTTTCCCACCTCCCAGGGATATTAATCGGCATTACAAACGATGTTAGCCCTCACTGTACACTTTGCCAGCATAGAAACAAGGCCTGAGCTCTGGAGAGCTCGTTTGCAGCATCATCTGCAAGACATCTGAAGACAGCCTCCTGGTACGTGGGTAATTATCGCAAATTTGAGATCTCTCTCGGAAGGCTTATCTGTATCAATAGATTTTCTTTCATAAGCAGGATTACTCAGCAGTACAGTTGGATCACAGGTCGGACTAACCCCACAGTATGGCAGTGCAGGGCAGACACTCATACCATTTTCTCCAAGACAAGAGTGGGACACAGAGGAGTGATGTGTTTGGCAGGTCCGTTGGTTCCACCCTAACCAGAGGGAAATGATCCTTCAGGTGTGGAATATTTCAGAGTGTCAGATTTACCTTAATATAAGGAACGTAATTCTTTCTGGTAACGTTAACAAAATAGGAAAAAAAGCAAACAAAATTCTCCTCTAACCTGGCAAGTCTGATCAGCGCTCACCAGCGTCAGCAGAAGCTGGTCTTCTGGCTCTGATGAATATTGAAGCTGTCTCACAATGCCTACAAAAATACCTCAAAAGATGGGCAAGTCCTGGCATGTAGGTGTCTGTGGTAAGGTCTTATTGGGAACCAAAACCAATTTCAGGAATCATGTTTCAATGTTTGGAGTAGCATATGCAGGAGTGAATCATTGGCAGGTGGTGTTTGCTATTTTTTTCTTACAACTTAAAAGTTTACAAATGGAACTAGGCCCCAACATAGTATTTTCTCAGATAGCATATGGAAATCGTGCACCAAAGACTTTGTTTCCTGTGAAGATAAAGGTGGAAGACCTGCATGGTTGCACAAATCCTGCCTTTCAAGCAGATGATATTAGTCGCTTTTGAAGCACAGCTTGAAGAACATGTTTCAAAAGCCGGGAAAACCCAATAACCCAAATCAGTCCACTTATGGGCCAGACTCTTACCCCGCCTAACGCTAGTGATGTGTAAGCAGGAGGTAAATGTAATTTGTGCCTCTTCTAAAATCCTTTTATACTCCCTCAGCTGTATGTAATGGCATTAATATATGGGAGAATCAAGTCTGCACTGTTTACAAATGTTGGCCAAAGGAAAGCTGTGTTTGTATTTTTCCTGCCTGAACAGCTTTTCTGGCTTTCCGTTTTTTTTCTTTTGTGGACCTGGAGCATGACACAAAGATCACACACTTTTGTTTCATTGCTTTGAATCAGCTGGACGGAACAGCCCTCAGATTGCTATTCAAATTAGAAGTGTGTGCAGGAGGTTGGAGTGGATCTTCATGATTGATCGGGTGTGTGCCGTGAACAAGTGGGGCTACCCACTACATACAGTATTTGTCAGTATATGGTTTTATAGGAAGCAGTGTGTATCACTTGCAAAAGTTTTGTAGTTCAGGTTTGGTCCAGGAAAATTCCCATGATGTTCATCAAATTAACTGAACCTTTAGTTTTAGGCGGGGTGGAATACATACCGTGAACTCAAAATCAAACACCTTAGTGCTTCAAGTTTCTACCTGTGCTGGAAGTACTCAGAAGTTGATCTTCTTTCCATGTTTGTCCCCATTTAACTAGCTGACTTCCAGTGTTTCTAACTGATAGCATAGGACCTGATTTTGGGCTGGGAGAACTCATTGCAAGTTTTTAGCCGATTTTGACGATCGCTGGGTGGGAGAAACACGCTTACCAGAATGCTCCGGCAGGGCTGTGGGTTACATGGCAAAAGTGATGGCAATAGATTCGTACAAATATTCTGTGTAATTAAGAATATCAGTCAATGCCTTGGATAAATTGGTTATTCACAGGGGTTTGTTGGCTTTCTTTAATCTGGTTTGAAGTATGACAGGTTGGTATTGGTCTTTTCCACAGATCCCGTACATATGCTCCTGAAGACAGTGCCCCCATATTTAGCATAGCCAAGTGCAGCTTCTTATACGTGTTCCGCTTTTGTCTACAGGAAGCTAGTAGATGCAAATGGTTTTGGAATACTCAGAGCACTGGCATCCCACAATATTTGTCTATTGTAAAAACATATCACTGGAGATGGAAGAGAGAAAGATAAGCAGGGAAATATGGGATCCTATTCTGTTCCACGTGACCGTTTCCTGATCTTGAACTTTATCTATCTCCTCAGCCTCTCCCCCATGGAGACATTTGTATTTATCTAAATATAAGATAAATAAATAAACATATATATATGGAGAGATTTAGGTTTATGCCTCAGAAATGGTGTATCTCTCTTCATCAGCGTCTGACCAGAAAAGAGGGAAAAGGAATGCCGTGTTGCTAGGTCACAGAATCATAGAATCGTTAAGGTTGGAAAAGACCTCTGAGATCACCTAGTCCAACCGTCAACCCGACACCACCATGACTACTAAACCATGTCTCAAAGTGCCACATCTACACGTTTTTTCAACATCTCCAGGGAAGGTGACTCCACCATCTCCCTGGGCATCCTGTTCCGATGTTTGACCGTGATTGTTGTAGGTCCCTTCCAAATGAACTATTCTATTCTGTTGTAGTCTAATTTGCTCCAAATTTTAGTAATTTTAAACCCATTTACCCCAGTTGTAAATAGCTTCAGTCGTTAGGCCCAAAAGCTATATGTAAGCCTACCTTTCAAACCCCATCTTAAATTTTTTTCATTTTTCACCATGTAGTAAGTTCCTGAAAACTTGCAGACGGATGTAAAGCACAAACTCTGCGCTTAATAGGATTTGTTGTGTTGGAGACGAATCGGAAGAGGAATGAAGAGACTTTTAGGAGACTATTTTCCTGTTCATGGGGTTTATGGTTGTTTTTACTCTCTTTCAGTTAATTTTCAGTCAGGAGTTTTATCCTTTTGGGAGGAAAGGCTGCAAATTTGTATAAGTCTTCTTGGGGGCAAAAAGGGGTGACGCACTTAAAAAGTTGAGAGTAACTTTACAAAATTCAAGCTGATGCATAGTTTAAGGAATGAAGGCTTATAGGTGGTTAGAAATAAAATTTCTCTTAGGAAACAAGAGAAACAATGTTGACAGGTGAGAAGGATCAAAGACCTGTAGTTTTGAGAAGGAGGCGGCCTCAGACGCATACCTTATTATATATTAGCATAGCGTACCTTAGGTGCTTGCTGTCTTAGAGTTTGTAAAGCAATTTTGATGGTAGTCTCTATGCTTGCCTGTAGTTCTGTGTTGAATTATAGCTGATAATATGTGAACGTGATTTTAGGAGATAGTTTTTGTAAGTCACGGAGCCATGAAAGGTAGCCCTCTCTTTAACACTGCAAATAATACTGTAACATCTGCCAGCTTTGTTAAATGATCGGTTTATGCTGCGCAAGTCAAGGCATTCATATAAAACTAGCTTTTCTGAAGGACGACGAATCCTTCTTTCAGATGCATGACACACAGCTGGCCTTGTGTCTGAGCGTGGATGCAGCGTACAGTTGCCTTGCTGTGTGCTGGGGACGGTCTTATTTTTCTCATTGCCTCATATCCGCCCTTACCTGCCTCTCCAGATGCATAAATCAGTTGTTCAGAGCAGGGGGGTGCTGCGGGTAGGGAGGAGACGTGTGTTTCGAGATGGTCGGATGTACTGCAGGAGACTCTTCTGGGTCTTCCTATCAAGGATGTCGATGCTACAAACTTGCAAAATGAGCAACACATGTTTTGATGGAATTAAATGTGAAATTGGAAAAGGAAACATGTCTCAAATATAACAAAGGCTTGCCAGATAAACCATTACACTCTAGAAATCTGCTGCCGTTAAAATAAAAAATGTTTATTGAAGGAGTTCCATGTGGTATTGTTTCCATTTCCCCCACGTTCAAAAAAGAAATATCACTTGATTTCAGTTGAGTAAAAACACACGCGTACAGCTAACAAATACGTTACACCTCACCTACCTAGTAACTTCCACACTCAGCATTGAGTTTTTCTTACGTGGATGCCAGGATGCAGGAACCCTTCTGTCTTGCAAGTCCACACTCATCCTAGCAGTTCTTTTTGCTTTTAGCATTATGGGAGCGTTTGAAATAGAATTGCTTTCTACCCACCTGTTCTCTGTTCAGTTGGAAAATAAAGCAAATGGAAGGTAAAGGAACAGAGAAGGAGTAGAGAGTGAATGGGAAACAGGGTTTCCCAGCAACAAGCGGCATAGAGAGCCATCCCATCAGCGCCTTTGTCCACGACGTGCATCTTGGCAGCGGCAGAGATGTTCTTTCAAGTGTTACGACCCCAAGGCAGAAAGTAATTTCTTGCATCCAGAAGGGCTGCTGAACATGTCGCTGTCCTCCAGGTGCCTCGATGCCACCTTCAGTTCAGCTCTGACACGTGGCAACAGCTAAATTGGCTAATTTGTTCTCCTGCTTGTAGCCACCGTGCTTTAGTTAGCTTTATTTCTAGGTACAGCTTTTGTGCTGCTGTTTGTTTGCCTGGATTTAAATGATTGGATTTTTGCTCTGGAACTCACTAGCTGTTAGGAATGAAACAGGACAGGGTTTGTCTTGCAAGAGAGAGGGCTAGTGAAGTCTGCTCTGTTCTTCGGTCGTAGCACAGAACGGAGAGGTGTATAGTAACCAGTTTCCAGTCTATCGTCTTTCCGAAAAGCTAAAATTTGCTGTGAATATTAAGGTGAACAAGTTTTGCTTTGGCTGTAGAGGTGCATCCCAAACAAAATAACATTCTCGCCCTTGCTCCTTCCGTCCAGTAGTGTTGTAGAATGGCCAGACAAAACCACCCTTGCTTAAAATTGGTGTCCGATGGCATTAGACTGCTTTAGGATTGCGTGCATGAGGCTGGCAGATTCGGCCTGGAACCTCTGGGAAAACCCTTCTGAAGTGGCAGCAGGAGACATGGGGAATAAACGAGGGCATGTTGCATGACACTGCATTTATATTTATTTTTACTGCAATGCTGCCAAGCTTGTGTTAAGAATATGCTGTAATATGACGAAATTTAAGTGTCTTAACTCCTAACAGAAGCCTGGCCCAGGTGAAGTTGAAAATGTTTATATATTCTCTAAATATGTTTTTATACGGAGGTCTGTGCACGCGTGTATGTTTCTGTTCTTCATTTGTGGCTGCCTTTGTGTTTTCCAGTCCGTAATCTTCATTTGTGACCAAAATTCCTGTCGCCAGGAGGTGTCTGCATACATTGACTACGCACACAGACTGACAACAGATGGTTTTGAAGTCTACTTCAGTGGGAAGAAAAGACTTTTCCCTTGGAACACTGATCTGAGGTATTTATTTTTACTTTGTTTTCATTTATTTGCATTTAGGCAACATGAAGAGAAAGATTTAAATGTTTTTGAGTAGGAAGATAGCTTATGAAAGTGTTTTTCACTGAGAGGCAAACACTGTGGATCAGAACTAGTTGTGGAGAACAGCTTGAAGAAGGGTCCCTGTCAGATTTATTTAGCCCAGAGCATAAAACTTCACCATGACATTACAACCATCGCCTGTCTCTGCATCTCTCGTTACCCTGAGGACCCTGTAAATAGCAATGTGCTAGGAGCATGCTTTTGGAGATGCCACAGGTCACAGCTGCAGTCAGCCATTGCCAGAACATCTCTAGCTTTGCCCACTCTCCACTGAGTCCACGGGAGGATACTTTGCTTTGAAAGTGGGCTGCCCGCAGAGGTCTTCTGGTAGCAAATAAGATGGTGTGTAACTAACTGTGACTAACGAGAAACATCATCAGTGAGCTTTTTCCCTGACGAATGTGTTTTCCTTAAAATAAATCCTGTGCCTGAGAGCCCGGAGATATGCATATGAGAGAAGCTTGCGCACTTCTGTCGGCAAAGGCCGAGTTGAAGAGGCTTGGTGCAGCAAAGCTTGCAGTCTGACGGGCGCCTGGGACCGTGCTTAGCGTTGAAGCGGTATGTGATATGGCAGGCGGGTGCTGTTGACACGGGGGAAGAGATGGTAAAAATTTCGGTGGGCTCGTCTTGTGAATCATTATGGGAGTCTTCTCTTCCTACATGCTGGAAGGTAAGAACTGTCAAGAACTAGCTGCAATGTCATGCATAGTTACCATCTCCTGGTAAAAAGGCATCCAGTACAAAGGAGTTAGTGTTTTTTCTCCATTTGCTGAAAGTGGTTTTCTGTAATGCAGATCGCTGCAAATATTTTTTGGTCAAATTCTCGTGTGTGTTATGGAGAGAGAAAGAGGGAATGAGTGCTGGAGGGGACAAGTGGGCTCCTGAAGGTTTTATGTTATTTGTTCACAGGACAGCAGATGTCGGTAATGAGGCAGAGATACTGAAATCTCTCGGTGCTACCTGAGACGGGAAGCAAAAATCCTGATTTTATGCTTTTAAATCACAGCAATGAACAGACAGTTGCTGTTTATGTCTGAATTAAGAACAGGAGTGATCATAACATTGTCTCTGCTTTTATTTTTTTTTTTATGTCTTTTGCTTATTATGTCCTTTCTGCATATTAGGATTTTAATAGTGACTCATAAATAACCCTTCTTAATCAGTGTTGTCATATCCAATAAGAAACGTCACTATTGCATCCAGTAGGTGTGCTTAGTCCCAGTTATTCTGAGTTGAAAAAAGTCTCGTTTAATGTACGCTTCAACCTCTTTTTCCTTCCCTTGTGTCAAAACTAGGGTATGCGGCAAACTTCATGGACAGCTCAGTATGTTCGTTCCTTCTAGTGATAGAATATAGCTTCAGGCAATATTTCATTTTACCTCTTTGGGTTTTTTTGGGTTTTTTTTGTTTGTTTGTTTTGTTTTGTTTTTTTTAAAGAGGGGTGGATAGAGCATTACTTATATAGAGAGAGTTTTATAACTAGATTGTAACCTTTTCACAACTGCATTTGAACTTTCCAGCTGAACATAAAGGGCAGTTCAGATAAAGCATACCGAGTGCCAGGAAGGCTAGTTTGTTTTATGTATGTGTATGAATGTACGCACTGTGGTTAATGAGGTTCATATCGGTATATATGAACATATATATAAAACTATACCTATATGTACTGAAGTCTTGCTACATTGTACACTGGCTAAAGAAAAAACCTGTACTTTATGATTAAGTGATGTGGTTCTTGATGCATCACATGTACAAATTGGCTTTTCGTGAAAGCCTCATCACGTCACAGAAAATTTCTAATGGCATTTATGTATCCTGTGGTCCACTGGAGTTGTGGAGCACCCCGTTTTGCATCGGTTATGGTGCTGCTCTGAAGACACCTTACATTCCCACTGTGTCTCTCATGGTTGAGAGACATAGTTGTCTCTCAATAACATTGAGGATGTTATTGGACAGATGGAGGACAGGTATGAAGAAGCCTGGGAAGAAAGACGTGGCTAGTACTGTACTAACTTAAAGATTCTTGTTGGCGGAGGACTTACCACATTCCCTGCAAACCTTTTTACTGAGTACATGAAAACATCCTGTTTCTTGGTTGGAGTCTTAAATTTGAACCTCGCCTGGTGGTTCCTGTATTTGTAGTTGCACGCCAGGTTAAATCCAGTTTTAGGATTAGACAAGTTGCAATCACATAGGCTGTCATCAAAACTGTTTTGAGCCATTCTTCAGTAATGTAGAAAGAATTTTCTTACAGGTAATTGTACATTTTAATGAGCATCCCTCATCTTGGCAGCGTTGTTCCTCTGCCTCTTTGTTTTCTACCCAGCTTCTTCAAAACATGTCAAGAATGCCGTTTTTGAATGGGGATAAGTTGACTGTATGTATAATTTTGTGCCTTCAGCTTTGACTCTCTTGTTGAGCTCCGAACCCAAGTTGTTTCTTCTCTGGATACTTAGGCGTTACGGCAGGTATAAAAATGTACGACTAGAGATATGGCATATCCGCTTTTCGGGCTGAAAGACTGGGTGAGTGTTTCTGTCAAAAGCGGTTGTTCCTAGAAGTTGTCATATCAGTTTAAGTTGTTCCAAAATGCTGCCTTCTTAAGGAACAAGCCAGTTTGGGAAACTGCCTCGCTCAGAGCTTTATGAAGCGCTTACTCTTGGTCTTATTTACTGTTACTCCCTTGGGAGATTGTAAATCTTGGATTTAGTGGGAGAGGTTAGTATCTTGTCCAGAGCTATCAAATTATCTTTTAAACATGGAATTCCATACTTTGCTGCAAGGCATTTTTTCCTTAGCTGTCCGAGGCTGTCAGAAGATATTAAACTGGGTCTTAAGTACCCTCTGAATCAGTTTCTTGTTCACAATATAAATTAAAAATACTGTACAATTAAGTTTATGTGATGTTCATACTTTAAATCCGGTGGGTAATATCAGAGGCTCTTGTATTTGATCTGCGTGGTTCCTCTGAGTATTTTTGCCATTTTATTGTATTGCCCTATGGAGGGAGTTTTATTTATATGATATAATCCTCATTTGGTTCCAGTTTATTAAATGAAAGAAATGTGTTAGGCAGTAAGTTCTTAAGAGGTCTGGAATCTGGCCTGTAATTGAATCCATTCACTCTGAGCTAATTTATGTAATCTGATGAGAAACAAGTGTAATACAATTTGTTCAAAGAAAATGGAGAATGTTCACTCTGTGGAGCCATACCAAAAAGTTCTCTGAGTGAAGAAGCACAGCAAAAGACAAAGTTTGGACTTCCTTCTGTCTGATCAGCCGCTTTGAGTGTCTCTCCTAGTGAATGAGGATGACACGAACGTCTTGCAGTGGAATGGCACTATTTCAGTTTTGTGTGAACTCCTGCCCTGGTTTTTCATTAGTTTTCTGTGGCAGCATGATAGTTATTGTTATTTTGATACTGTATACTGTAGTGTTTTATCCTCATCCTCGGCTCGTGGTTGCAGTGTTTTCATTTTTTCTTACCTAGTGTGCGCATTCTTCTCTAAAACGGAGCCAGGTAAGGAGCCATTTACTGTAGAACACGGGTCCCAGACTTTCCCCTGAACTAATGGTCTGAAATTGCTTACTTATCTGATCAGCAGTGAAACTCATTTTGTTTTGGCCCCGGCATGCATCAGCCTGAGCATGGGAGGTCCGGCATTCAGGGCTTTCTGGTGATGTACCTCATCTGTGATAGAAGTGCATCATGACACACGGGGTCTTTCAGTCACAGCACGTTGTTCTTTTGTTACTGACAAGAACCATCCTATCAGCTTCTGGCCTTCTCCTCTTCTAGTTCAGCTGTGATCTGTTTTCGGTGCAAGTGGGTGCAGCATTTGGCAGTCGTTCATTAACTAGGGTTGGAATTCCCTCCCATTGTTTTTTGTCAGGTATCTTCTAAGATACCATCTGTTGATCTGCAAAGACCTGTAGGCCAAATCGTGGCCAGAAATACTTTCCCAAGCGTGGGGCATGGGGCAACTTCTCCCTTTCCTGCTGTACACCGTACCCTGCAGATCTGAGAGCAGTTCACGGGAGAGCGCTGTTCCTATGCCCATTACCCAGGCGAGAGCTCAGAGGGAAGAAGTTGCATTTTCACACTTTGCCGCACAGGCAATCCAGCTGTGCCAGGCAGAAGACGCGCAGAGAACTTCTCCCTCGAGGAGCAGGCGGCCGGAGCTGAACCGAACTCCAGCTGTGCCCCAGCTGTGCCCCAGGAGCAGCGAGGCAGCAGCAACCCACATGCAGGGGCTGTGGTAATCCCAGCATCCAGCCCAAAGCCTCTGGAAATGGTTTCTCCCGAGACAAGGCATGCCGATTAATTGATTACAGCAGCTAGTGGTAGGAGCAGGTCACCTACCACGGGCAGCGTGAGCCTGTGCTTGATGATACCTGTTACTGTGGATCTCCTTCCGGCTTTCAGAGAGTAGGATCTTGAATGGGTGTTAGAGGAGAACCGGCTGTATTCGTTTTGGTGTTTTCTGCTTTGTTGATCAGGAGGGGTTTTTTTTGCAAATATAACAGGAGATGGTCGTTGTGTTGAAAGATCCAGAGTCAGCCATTTCTCCAGTTTCCCTGGTGGTGCGTTTACTTCAGTGGGCTCTGAAAGGGAAACCCATTGGTCACTCGCTCTTGGCGCACAGCTGCGGGCCCCATTTATCGTCCGTTTGGCGTGTCGCTCTCCAGCTACCCCTGCCGATGCAAGAGAAGTCAGCTTCTCAGTAGTGTTGAATGCCTGCCAATCAGAAACTCTTTAGTGTCTCTAACGATTGGATGCTACAGATATAGACCACGAGTTAAGTCTGAACCTAATTTCAGGAAAACGGTGAAAACATTTGGAATTTCCAAAACATGCTATTTCTAATCTTGGAGAGGATTAGACAGACTCCGCCCCCTAATTTGCAGGGATTACCATACTGCTAGTAATACTACACTGTGAAAGAATTCAGGGTTGAGAGAAAAACATCTCTCTAAAACATTCAAATTTTCTAAGGACTTTGCCCGGACCGATAGAGTCAATTTCATCAGAGCTCTTAAAGATACTCTTTTCAAACAGTGTAATGAGGGCAATACTTTGTTTTTTATAGTTCACAAGAAGTAGATATGGGTTTTTTCAGTTGTTTGTCATCATACCTAATGTTTACAAAACCATCTGGGTGTTTGGTTGCAACTGTATTCTGTGTTTGTTGGCCAGTATCACCAAAATAATACCAAGCCAGTTGCTGTTGAGACTTTGGGGAAATGGGTGGCAAAGGGTGAGAAGCTAGGGAGCTGGGATGAGAACAAAGCCAGCGAAGGCTGGTATCACTCCAGGCGTGCCGGCTAGAGCCTTCTGTAGCCATAGGGGGAGGAAAAAAGCATTCTGCTCGCTGTTTATCTGTGACTCCAGAGTCCTTTCCTTGTATAGTGGTATTCACCAAATATGAGACTTAGTGTCCTAACTCACAAGTAGCGTGGCCTGATTTTTTGAAGATTTTCAGTAATACCTATGGTTTAAGTCTGTCACCAGTTAGATTCCTGCTTAAGCATGTTGCTGTCTCACGTTCAGCATCCAGGATTTTTCGTTGTAAGTCTTCAAATCTTTTGGAGATGAAGTGATGCCATTGTGCCGACGGGAGTGGCAGTGCAGAAGTGCAGAGGATAATCCTTAACTGCCGCTTAGGTATGCAAGGCAACGGAGAGCAAGTGGGAGATAGACGTGTAGGTAGAGAGGAGAGTACATTCAGACTTGATGTTTGCATGTGTGAGAAGAAAATTCCATTGCTGCCAACCCAGTAAATGTTTAATTTGGATATGCATGCTTCCACATCTGGCTTGTATTTAGATACAGCAAATATTACTTTCCACTTTTAATGTCTCTTTTCTTTTTCAATTCATATTTCAATCTCGTCAGAAAGATGTATAGTCACTTAAGAAGAAAGATTGGCTTCTTACAATTTTGAACAAACTAACTGTATACGTTTGAAATAAGGAAATGGTAACTACAAATCGCTAAAATCTTGAGAGAAAAAATTGTAACGTAGGGGAAAG
This sequence comes from Scopus umbretta, assembly GCA_013400535.1. Classification (NCBI taxonomy): domain Eukaryota; kingdom Metazoa; phylum Chordata; class Aves; order Pelecaniformes; family Scopidae; genus Scopus; species Scopus umbretta. The sequence goes on along the minus strand of VZTL01026949.1, from coordinate 2,580 downwards.
GCCATCTTGCCCTCCTTGTCAGTGCAGTCGTACGATCACTGGAAAGAACAGAACAGTAGGAAAAACCTCTCGGAAAATACACACACAGTCAAGCATTTGTCTGGAATGCGATTTGGGTTGAAGCTTCTGTGTGCAATTTGAGAATCAGAAATGATTCACGGCTATTTACGCTTGAGGACAGTGTTATGGTGCATAAGGCAACAGGACCTAAAGACGATAGCTCTTTCTCCTCTTGCTGGTTCCTGGAAAATAAAGGAACAATTCTGCGGTACTTCCCTGTGCGTTCACTCGAAGCAAAGGAGCTCTGCAGGCCACGAGATCAAATGCTATGTATCTTGCCTCACCAGATAGCTGCGTATCTTCCCACCAGCCTCAGTTCTCTCTTAACGTGGACCAGAAACGATGCTGAATTAATCTTTGCAGTGCTGACAATAGATATGTGCTGGTGCTGTCGGGCTGGTTTTTAGCAAGCTCTTCTAAATCGTCCCATTGTTTGTGTAGGATCTGCCAGCCAACGTGCTGCAAACGCAGCCACGTCTCTCGCGTGGAGAATGTGCTTAACCTTCTCAAGCTGCATGTTTAAAGGCCTCTCTAAGGTGCCCATCAGAATTGGCTTCCTGGCGTGGCTGCGGCGTAATGAATGATATTAGAAACAATAATAGCTAATGGGTGAGGTCCTGAACGAGGGACCTAATTAGGCATTCACTTAACTGCTTCTGTTTTTCGAGAAACACTTAAAGCATGTATTTACGTGCCTTTCCAAGTAAAAAACCTGAATAAGGACCGTAGATTGGGGCTTTAATTACTGAATGTGTTTGCACATATAATGTTGAGAGGCATGTAAGTTAAAATGCGGTGCACCAAAATTGGTTGCATTGTTTATTTAAAACTTACATTAGAAGGAATGAGTGTGTGGAGGGAGAGGAGTTGAGGCAGCACGGAGCCAAGTGTGGCATGTCACCCATCTAGGGCAGCAGGCCTGGCCAAGCACAGGACAACCTGAACGCACCTGCTCAGGGTCTGCAAGCGTAGCTGTAGTTTGCGTTGTGGTGGCCAATCTGGGTATTGCTCGTTAGTAATGGACATAAAGGGATGTTTATAATGAAGGTGCAGTGTCCCATAGTTTTGTGAGTACTTTTCTGGAAACTTTGTGCTTTTGGTCTGTTGTCCGGACTTATAAACGTCAGCCAGAGCACTGTGTGGTGATCCTGAGGCCGCGTGTGATTTCTGCCACACATTGGTGTCTGAGAAACCACTTTTTCCTTCTAGTTAGTCCAGGAAATAGCTGTGGCTGAAGTCAGCATGTCCAGATTTTTTAATGGATGGTCCTATGGAATAACTATACTTTCTTCAGTCGCCAGCCACAGCCTGGTGAAAATAACGATGGCAAAATTCTCCTGCGCCGCGTTGATAAGTAATGGTATTGCTTGGGTTTCCAGCTGCTGTAGGACAAGCCGTGCATTTGTGGCAGACGATGTTAAAGTTTAACTGGAGGATCACTACATCTTGCCAGCATTTCTCCCCAGCGCTTAGCAGGATGAAGCCCCGGCCCCTCTTATAGGTAGCCTGTACCTGTGCCTTGCCTAAGAGACCAGAGGTTGTTTCTTGAAGATGAACTTCCAGGAACCAGCATTAATACCGAGGGAGGAGGGATCTGTTTTAACTCCTTGGAAAAAGCTTTCCCTAAAACATCCAGAACTATTATTTGGAAAAAGACCTAGTATCTTTAAAATATAGAGGCGGGGAAAGAGAGGTGGGAAGGGAGCAGGGAGAGACAGAGAACAACCCCTAATGAGCTCAGGATAACTTAGCGATTACTGGCTTTTGTGGCTGCATTTTTCAAGCTCTCCTGTCTGAGCTGTGTCAATAATTAAAGATCCAGTGAAGGATGGATATGTAACTGTATTTCCCACATCCTCGGTGAGGTCTGAGCAGTCAGGGTCTTGAAATAAACACTTGGTTGGAAAATTCCTCAGTACCCCAAACTGAATCCACTTATCTCCTGTGCCGCAGCAGAGGTCTGCAAGTAATTTGATCGTGTACAAAAGAAGTATTTGCAGTTGAAAGGTCTTGTTCAGTATCACTGTGTTTTCCGTTATTTTTGGATTATTGTGATGCCATGTATTTGTCTTTTCTCCTGTGTGATACCGGTTAATCTGTTGTCATATGGAAATGTCTTATGCTTCTAATCATGTCGCTGCTCATCCTTAGATCTCATCAGTGAAAAGTAAGTATTTACATAAAAATCAGCAGCGTCTTAGAGGATCTTCTTTTCTGGCCGCAATGGTCACGTCAAAGATAGTTCATCAAAACCAAGTTAGTGTAACTGTAGTCGTTTTGAGTTTACTTCTGCAAGTGTTCCTAAATAGGAACACATAATTTATAAGCAATGTACACTGACTGCGTCACTTCTTCATGCCACTATATTGCAGTACTTAGATGCTTTAAATCTGCATCTCTTGAGGGCTTTTAGGAAGGTAGAGAAACCAAATTCCTGGCCTCTAGCAGAGATCTGTGTGGATAAATAATACATGTCTCTGTGCTTCTCTTGGTTAAGTAAAACAAAAAAAAAGGGGGGGG